>LPNX010286155.1:555599-656138 GCA_001517045.1 Pseudotsuga menziesii | reverse complement strand
TGCATACTAATGCATACTAAAGAAACACACTTTTACCTAACGGATATATTACACAAGTTGATCTTAACTAACTCCTAAGTGTCTAAATATCCTAACAATATGCATCAGTAAACACTTTTAAAGTGAAATCTTGACTCTTTGGGTACCATAACCCATACTCCATAGTGCCTTTTAAATACTTAAAAATTCTTTTTACTGTAGTTACATGCGTTTCTTTAGGGATTTACTGGAACCTAGCAACCAATCCTACAACTTGCATCACATCTAGTCTTGTATATGTCACATATAGCAAGCTACCTATCATGGATTTGTACATGGTGTGATATACTTCTAGAGACTCGTCATCCTTACTTAATTTACACCCTGTGATCATAGGAGTACTAATAGGTTTTGATTCTTCCATCTTAAATCTCTTAAGCGTGTATTTGATGTACTTAGTTTGAGAGATAAAGATTCCTTTGTTGGTTTGATAAACGTGTAACCCCAAGAAAAATGTTAGTTCACCCAACATTGACATTTCGAATTCCTTCTTCATTTCAGAGGCAAATTTTACACTTAGAATTTGTAAATTGCTTCCAAAAATGTTGTCATCTACATAAACAACAACAATGATGATATTTTTATCTTCAATTTTCAAGTATAAATTACTTTCAGTGGCCCCTCTCTTAAATCCTTGTTGTTTTAAATAGTTTTCTAGCCTTGAAAACCAAGATCTTGGAGCTTGTTTAAGACCATAGAGTTCCTTTTTTAGTCTACAAACATAGTCTTTGTTTTCTGATAATAGAAAACCTTTGGGTTGTTCAATATAAACCTCTTCTTCTATTTTTCCATTCAAAAATGCAGACTTGACATCCATTTGATACACTTTAAAAAATTTATGGCTTGAGAGTCCTAAAAACATTCTGATTTCTTCAAGTCTTTCCACGGGAGCATAAGTTTCTTCAAAATAAATCCCTTCTACCTGAGCATACCCCTTACATACTAATATTTCCTTATTCATTATTACTTGACCATCCTGATTGAATTTGTTCTTGAAAACCCATTTGGTCCCTATAACATTCTTATCTTTAGGTATTGGGACAAGTTCCCAGGTTTCGTTCTTCTCAATATGATCTAATTCTTCTTTCATGGCTTTGATCCATTCATCATTCTTGCTTGCTTTTGAAAAAATATTAGGTTCCACTATTAAGAGTAGGGATTGTTCATTAAATGTTAATTGTCTCCTTGTACTGACTCCAGCATTTTTATCACCTATGATCTATGTTTCTGGATGATTCCTTTGTATCCTTCTACATGGGGTTTTTATATCATTCCTTGGGACTCTCTTCTTCACTTCTCTGTGTATCTTCCTTTTCTATTCCTTCTTCTTCATCGTGAATACTTTCGTCCTCTTGCAACTCTTCCTTTTCTTCATTATGTGTATTTTCAACACTATCCTGACTTCTTTCTATTCTTGGTTTTATATCATCTACTCTTACATATGAATTCTCTACAATCTTGTGTAACAGTTTATTGAAACATCTATATGCCTTTTTGGTGGATGAATATCCTAGAAATATTCCTTCATCGATCCTAGAGTCAAACTTGCCAAGATCATCATCGTTCCTTTTAACGTAACACTTACTACCAAATACTATGAAATATTTGATTGAGGCTGGTCTCCCATACCATAGTTCATAAGGGTTTTTTTCCTTATTTACTCTGAGTTGTCCTCTATTAAGTATATAGATAGATGTGTATACTGCTTCTTTCCAAAATACATCTGACATCTTTTCTTTATTTAGCATTGTTCTGGGAGCCTCTTAGACTGTTCTAATTTTCCTTTCAACAACATTGTTCTGCTGAGGAGTTTTTGCAGCTAAAAATTGCATCTTAATTCCATGTGTCTCACAAAACTCATTGAACTTATTTGAGGTAAATTATCCCCCATTGTTGGATCTAATACATTTGATCTTCAGGTGTGTCTCATTTTCAACCATTTCTTTGAAGATTTTAAACTTCTCAAAGGCTTCTGATTTTTCTTTGAGGAATGTCACTGAAGTCATCCTTGTGTAATCATTAATGAGCAGCATGAAATAATATCCCCCCTGCATGCTTTTAGTTCTTATTGGTCCACAGAGATATGTGTGCACTATTTCTATAGGATGTGAAGTCATATGTTCTTTTTTTTAACTATCTCTATTTTGCTTCCCATGTTGACAATGTTTACAAACTAAGTTAAGAGGCTTTACAATTTTGGGCAAGTCTCTTATAGCTTCCTTCTTACTTATTCTAACAATCTCGTCAAAATTTAAATGTCCCGACCTTCTGTGCCATAACCAACTTTCATCAACCATACTCAAGTAACAATTATTTTAATTTTCTAGGATGTACACATTGTTTGAGTTTCTTAAGGCCATTCCAACAACTCTTCCTGAGTCGTTCTTCCTAATTTCACATTTTTCTGAGAAAAAGATACATATGTGCCCTTGATCACATGTTTGAATTTTACTGAGGATATTAGGCTTGATATTTTCTACTAGTAATACATTTTCTTCTTTGATCTTATCATTAACAACATCTATTCCTTTGCCAATTATCTTGGAGGACAGGTTGTCTCCTAAAGTGACTTTACCCCTATTATCTTTTAGTGTTATGAATTTGTTTGGTTCACCAGTCATATGTTTTGAACACCCACTGTCCAAGTGCCATAAATTTTGATTTTCTATTGCACATAGAGAAGTCATGGATCTTTCCTCTTCTTCCTTTTCCCTCCAATACTTCTTTTGTTTTATGTCTTGAGACTTAATTGCATCAGTTTTCTTTGTGGGAGTCATCATTTTACAATCTCTTGCAATATGTCAATGGTTATTACATTTGTAACACTCTATGTCATATTTTTTAGGAAGTGTAAAAAGGTTATGATTTTCTTTTGGTTTATCACTTGATAACTTTTTCTTATATTCAGGAACCTTCCTATTATCTCTGCAATCTAAGGATTTATGACCAAAATTATTACAGGAGTAACAGTTACCTAAAAAGATCTGGAGATATCTATTTGATATCTTAGGAACCATATTTTTGTTTTTATCTTGAGGTTTTGGGGTAGTTTTCTTGCTTCTTTCCTTTTTCACTGGACTCTTTAGTGCTTCAGCATAACTTTTCTTGTTTCCTCCCTGATTAGTGAAAGATAAATTTTTAGGTTTCTTTTCTTTGAAAAAACCCAAACCATATCTATCATTTGATGGTCTTTGGCTATTGAGTATGTCATCTAGAATCCCTTACCTATTTTCAAATTTTGATTTGACAGATCCTTCATCAATTTGTCTCTTGAATTGCATGATCTCTTCTTCAAGTTTCTCATATTCTTGTATTCTTCTTTTGAGCTGCAAATTTAGATTCCCCCTAAATTATTTTGGCATCTAGAAGTTGAGATTCCAACTCACTAATGATATGATTTGATTGTTTGTTCTTTTTCCTGCATTTATCAGGTTCTTCAAGAGTGATAACAAGTTCAGCTCTTAAATATACTTCTCCTTCTTCATCTGAGTCATCATTTGAAGCTTGAGTATCTAGACCCATGAATAGAATCTCAGTTTCCTCATCTCCACTTGTATCTCCATCTTCACTCTTCCATGGTGTAGACAATTTTCTTTTTCTCATAAGACTTCTTCTTGTTTCCTGTTTTACCCTTCCTAAATTTTGAGGTTTCTCTCTCGTCATTATCCTCCTTTTTAGGGTAAGTACATTTTTAAGCAAAATGTCCAATTCTTCCATAGTTAAAACATTTCAGGGGTAACTTTCCTTTATATTTTCCAGCACCCTTCTCAAGTTTTTTAATAAAAAGATCTTCCTCATCATCTAGGTTCTCTATTTGATTTTTGGATGAGGCCTTTGTTATAGCTCAAAATGACACATCTCTTCCTGTGACCACTTTCCCATGATTCCGTCGCATGTCGACACTTCCATGATGACACTTCAAGAAAGTCACTAAAAGTCACTAAAAAAACACCTGACTTGGATGACCCATATCTGGAGTTATGTAACTCTGTTTGACCTCATCTTTGCACCGTTAGAAATACATCTATGTTAGCTAAAACTTTTCAGAAGACACCAAAGTCTGAAAATTCCTAGAAATACCCTAAAAATGAGTTTTTTGATGTGTACATGATTTTCCTTAAGGAAACCTATGTACATGCGTGACTTGCTCTATATAATACCCGTGTACGCCTTAAATACACAACTTTATACATTGCAACCTACGTATGCCTCCTCATGTACATGACTGTTGTTTCTGCAACCTGCGCATGCCTCCTAAAAATGTCAAAAAAATTGTATTTTGAAATTCGGGTAGTTTGGGTAGTTATGCAACTGACTCCTTGTTGGCAGTCAGCAGAAACCCTCTCATTTTTTCTATTATGCTGAAAAAATGATCAGTTCTCTTCTATGGTTTATTTTAAAAAAAAGACTATATAAGAGTGCCTTCAGAATCTACGATTTTAAAGGTACTCTCAATTTGGAAGAGTTAAGAGTCATATTAGAAATTTATGAAATACTTTCATAAATTAGCAGCTGTCAATCTTGTAAATTTTATATATAATCAATTTTTGTCATTATTAATTCATTTGATTATATACTAATTTATGAGATTCAAGGTATAGTATATAGATTAGTTTTTTCGGATTAAAATGAAATACATTTTGAACATCTTACAAATCTGGTTTTGATAAGATATTTATTATCATAAGTTTTGGTAATTTTTATAATTAGGGTTGATTTATTAACTGGAATATTTTATATTAACCCTAAGTTTATATTTTACATATAACTGGATCTTTTAATATCTTGTCATTGTTGTGTAAAAAGTGTACATATGTCTCACGAAATAGCTAGAGTTCATTTATATATATATCATTTCAAAATTTTCATTGTAATATAATCATAATAATTAAATTTTGATTTAGTGTTAGTTTTTGTAAGCTTTTCATACAATCATATTTTGCATTTGGTCATGGGTATTGGGATTTCATGAATCAATTACATGTATATATATGGTTTTGAATGATTTAATTTTTATATAGAGCTGATCTTGCTACTTAGTTGTAATTACGAAACCCTAGGAGAAATTATGAATTATAATGACGACTTCACATCATCTGGTTCATGAGCACGATTGCCTTCCACGTATAATCCTTGTTTATTATCATTTGATAGTCATATTGATGGTACAGGATACGATTGTTTGAATTATTAACATCTGTTTATATGAATTTTAATGATAATAATATTTTCGAATCACTACATAAAGATTGAGATCATATTGACATTTGGTTTTGGTTTTAATTTTATGACACTCATCAATTCAACTGACATTTGTTGGTTTAATGATGAAATCATGTCATTGGAATTCAATTTCATAAATGACTGATAGCCATTTCCATTTATGACACCTGTACGAATCTATCATTCCAGTCTGTGTATTATCAATACTTCATTTTTTGTATCATATGGTTATTGATCCCTGAATTGAATTATTTTGGATGTGGAAGTTCAGTTAGAATTCACATAATGTTTTATGAAGGATTTGGCTAGTTATGATTAGTTTATCCATTACTCATAGCACAAAATGCTGGCATTTTTTCTCATTATTTTCAGATTTAGTTACCATGGCCAAATTTGGGGTTCTCGTTCATGTCACGTACGAATCAATTAGAGATTTGACCATTCACATAATTCCTTTCACTTGGATCCCTATTCCTTCAATTTTCACAACTACATTCGTTTCAAACCAAAACCAGAGTTGCAGTGAGGAGATAATGTCTCCTCTCAGTCGATTCAAGATTTCAGGGCCTGAGCTGGTGGAAGCTGATGAGAAAGTCACTGCATGATTCGAAAAGATAGGATGGGGTTCATTTTTTAGATGTTTTAGTGGTCATAATGCAAAAATTACCAAACAATTTGCTATGAGCTTGAAGGAGAATGTAGCTCAAATTGGGGGTTTTAAATTTATAATTGATGAAGATAAGATTTCAAAAGCAACAAAGCTTCCTTAGACCAGAGAACGTTGGTTTAAAGGAGGAAAGGTCGATAAGAAAAGGTGCAGGTCATTACTTTTACCCTTATTCGCTAATGCAAAGCTAAAGGTTGAGGTTTCAATTAAATTCTTAAAACCATAATGGCGAGCGTCTTATGAAATATTAGTCAAGTATTTCTCTTGTGACGGTTGTCTCTTTCATCTCCATTATTACCATCTGCGATTATTATTAGCGTTGAAGGGTTGTAAGCTCAATCTTCCTTTTTACTTACTTCAAAGCTTGAAGAAAATGGCACATTCAGTGCAAAGTACTATAGGAAACCCTGATAGGAGTTTGTTCCACCACGATCTGATTAAAATTCTAATTCAGCATCAGTTATCCCTTAGCTGTAGATCCTGGGATGAATTCTTGGTTGAAAATAAGCTAGGTTTGACATAGTATTGGCCTAATCCTCCTCCTAAAACTCGCAAAAAGCGTAAAGCTCCATTAAAATCTGAGATGGATGATATTCATAAAGCTGATCCAGGGGATAGTAAGTTACAGGAAGCAAGTTCGCTTGTAGATACTCGTATTAGTAATGATGTTACCAATAAGGTCGATCCCTTTGATGCTGAAATAAATTTGAATCAATCTCTATTTGTCAAACGTTTCAACACATATTTAAAGGTGGATGGTGAATTGATGAACGATGACAAAATGGATTCTGTTACTCATGAATTCTTCTCTGATTTATGCACTCCTAAAAAACCTTGTGATGATTCTACACAAAAACTTGAACAGTTAGCACATGTTTGTTGTGATAGGAGAAGTTTTGAGCCAAAGGGTTTTGTGTCTGTTCATTCACGAAGATTCACTCAAAGCATGACTCCAGCGCCTTCAGTCTCCATTCCTATAAATTTTCAGCAGAATACTCAGCCAATTATTGTTCAACTCGAGGATGATGTTTCGTCTTTGATTCCTGAGACAACACATATGAATAAACCTATTACCATAATGGAGAATCTTGAAAAATCATTGGCCAAAAAAATTACTGATCCAAGTAAGTTTGAAATACAACCATCATGTATGGATGCTTGTGGATATGGCCATGAGCCATCGTGTATGAGCATTCCATCACCAGTTCAGGATGTAAACAATCTTGATTCTTCTCAGTCTAATGATTCACTTCATGATCAGGATGAAGAAATCCTTCAACAGGTACTTGATCGAGTTTATGAAACCAAAATCGTAGAGTTAAAAAATGAATTAAAAGAATGTCAAGCAGATGCAGCCTTAAAAGATGAAGAAAATAAAACATTCAGGGAAAAATTACAAAATTGGGTTAATAGATGGAAGAATATGAACCTGAAGAAGAATCGATACAAGGAAGCCAAGAACTCAACAATAAACACTAACCAGCACTTGGTTGAGCAAGTAAATCGACAGAAGCTGACGATCATTAAGCTCAAAGCTAAACTTTCTGAAGCAAGAAGAGTAATCAATTTACAAAACAGAACTTGATGTCATTTATTTTTTTGTTATGCTGGTTTATTTCTCTTTTTGACAGGTAATAAATCTTTAATAAGCAGAACTGCAAAATCGTAGATTTTGCAGGCATGCTTTTAATTTTTTTATTTTATTTTATTTTCTGTTAACATGATTTTAATGAGAAATTTTATTTCGTATGTTACAGGTGTACATGGTATCGTTATGCTATAAAGAATATAGGTTGTTTTTGTTCACAGTTGGCATTTGTTGGTGTTTCTGGAAGGATTGGTTGCTCAAGATGGCCACGTTACAATTTAGTTCGTTTGAGCACGAGATAATACAGGCTAGTCATTTAATTGATAGTTTTATCTCATAGGATAAATGTTTATGCCAGATGTCTTTTGAAATAAATTCGATACAGCTAAATAGGGATAGGATTCCTATTGTCTTTATTATAGCATTTATTAAAAAACTGAAATGAGTTACTAGTTTGGTTATATAAACTAGTAAGTTCGATGTAAAAAGGGGGGATGGAGTATCAGAGAAACAGAATTTTTGAAATATAATTTCAGTTATAGTTCTAATCTCTTTTTGCTGGAGTTTTGCCTTCGGAGAGTGATTGTGACTTAAGTTCTCAAATTGGTATCACTATTCGTTGCTATTTTGAAAATTTTATATATATATATATATATTTCGATATATCACTTTCTCATTATGTTTCTGGGCAATTATACTGTGTTATGATTGTATTCATTATCCAAGATTATACTCTGTTAACACAATATTACTGTTTGAATGAGCATATTACTATATTTGATTTATCAATATTGTTATTGAAAATTGGAATTTTAGTAATATAAATATTTCATGTTTTATTTTGATTTCATTTGTATTTTTACAATGTTTTCATAATAAATATCATCTTTTATTCAAATATTTGATATTGATTATTAATTATTAATTGATAGAACATTTTCAAAGAAATTTAAAGTAGTTGTCTATTTTAGTTTTCTGTTATTGTGAATATATAGCAGAGTGGTTTAATGTTAATGATTTTAAATATTTTCATTTAAAATCATAATTATTTATCTCTTTGTTTATTTTAAACATTAATTAATAATTAATTTGGTATTTAAGTTGCTCTCAGCCGAGATAGGATAACTAGTTGATTTGAATTTTAGTGTATTTTATTTTAAATTTAACAGTTGTTAAATAGGATTAGATTAATTCTGTAAAACTTATAATAGTCTTTGAATTAGAATATTTGAAGCAAAATCCTCAAAAAATTGAAGACTTTCATTAAGAAAGTATTTTAGGATAATTTAGGACTTGGAGAACTAATTCTAGGGTTTATTTAGATAGTAATTAGATTAGGATAATTTTTTACTAAATTTTAAATTCTCCTTAAGAGAAAAATTGAGTTCAGAGCAGGACCATAACCTGCAAGGTTTTGCCAATCTTAAACACACCAGGAGCTGCTCTAAGCAACTTGTGTGGGCGTAATCTCCTTACTTGGCCTAGGTCAGAAAATCAGGACAACAATCCTTCAATTGTAAATACTTTGTCTTCAACCCTAACTCTTCATTAAGCATATAAATAGAGGTAGGGAGGTCCATGACAGGGGACTTGAATCTTTGCATTGTTATGCTGGAGGAATTGGAGCTCTCTTTGCCCACACCTTTGCCCTAGAAGCATTCCCCTTGTGTTGCAGAGCTTGGAGTCTGAGTTCCTTGGAGAAGAGAAGCAGCAAAACCAGATCAAGGTTTTGTGAGGTTCCAAACTTGAAGAGAAGGTATAATTGTACTTGTTTTCAAGATTAATAAAGATGTGATGTCCTTCTTCTTCCCAAATAATTGTTCAATGTGTGATTGAATCTCTGTTTATGATCATATTATGATGGTAATCATATTATTATTTCATGTCTCTTTGATTATCATTAATTTATATGTTGTCATATTGGTTTGAGGAAGGTATAATTTGTTTTGCAGGTCTCTTGGAGCAAGAGGAGCAAGAGGAGCAAGAAGAGGATTGAAGGGCTGCTTGGATCAACCTTCGTTTGGCTAAGGTATGAACCATTATAATCTCTGAATCTTGTTTATATATACTTGCAAAACCATTTGCATTCACCTTTCAACCCCAGTACGTTGATGGCCTCTTAAACCCTAGCCATAGGAAACTTTCCTTTACAACAGAACTGGCGACTCCGCTGAGGAAATCCTTGTCTATTTGGGGTTTCTTTGTCTTGATTTCAGCATTTTGTGAAGTTTTAGGTCTTTCTTTCCACTTAGGAAAACCTTCTAAGTCTGATAGGACACTTCCCCTACCTTCCTAAGGCATTTTTTGACCTTTTTTGGGATTTTTTTCACCCATACGCGAGTTGCAGACTGAACAGTCGCATGTCTGGTTTGGTACACGTGACTTTCTAGACTATCAACCTACGTATGATATGTGACTTGTCATCCGTACAACCCGCGTGTTCTTGTACACGCGACTTGATGTATTTTCAACCCGCATATGACACGTGACCTGTCAGTAGTGAAACTCGCATATGCCCCTTTAAACAGTGTTTTTTCCTCATTTTTGTGTTTTTTTCTGTTGTGGTGGGCTATTTGGTAGGTCTTTTGGTGTCCTATGTAGGTGCATGACTCCAAGGAGTTACCGGAATTCCTTTTGGTTGTTCTTTATCTATGTGGTAAGCCTTTTTATAGCATTAGGGTTTGTTCTTTGCTCTTCCCCCCCACCTCCTTTGCTTGGTATGATTGTTGGCTTATGTTTCTGGTTAGGCTCTGTTAGTAATATTTGTCTAAGTTCAGAATCTTGTTGGTGTTGGTTTCCTTCTTCTTTTATTGGTTAACTTCACCATGCCAAAGTAGTTGACTTGTCTCTCATGCAAGACTTCCTTCCAAGTAAGGTTTATACTGACTTTACTTCATTCTAGAGTTTGTTTGGTGGTTGTATAGCAGAGTTCCTTTTGCTTTGTTCTTGTTATCTGCATACTTTACTTTGTAGGTAAAATTTTCTCTTGCATTTAAAAAAGAAAAAGACAAAAACACATGTTTGCTTTGTATGCATGTAGATTAGGTTTTTAGTCTAGATTGCCTGGCATATCATTGTTTTTGAAAAAAATAAAAAGAATTTGTTCTTTTGTGGCTTTCAAGTTTCTATTTGAAAAAGAAAGATAATAGTTTTTGCTTTTTGCATTTCATTTCTCTTTGCTTAGTCATGTTGTTTCAACTTTGAGTCAAAACACCACATAAGTTTCACGCCATTTACCCTCTGACTAAAAACAACCCTTAAAATAAACGATATAATTTAAAAATTATTAGTAAGTCTTATTTTATAGGGTCATACATCAACTAGCTTAGGCTAGACTTGTGGGATAGGGAGTTTAAACTCCCCACAAGTGTTAAAATTTTAGACGTAGTTGGCGAATCACTAGGTAAACCCTTTTCTATGTTTATTATATCTAGGAAGATCCTCTCAAATGGGAGTTAAGCATGAGGCTGCATGGAGGCTTGGACTGACGAGATAACCCTATGATTCCTTGTCAAAGCATAGACCAAGGTTTTTACGTATCTGGGGATTCTATCTTAGACAGGGTTTCGGGCTTTGCTACCTTGCCCATGCGTATGAACCAGGCTTGAGACAATCCCCCCAGACTGTCAATATATTTAAGATAGTCTTTAGTCTCCTTGACATCTAGAGATCATACACAGGTACACTGGAAGGCTATTTCTGGTTGACCTTGGACGGGCTTGGAAGGTAACCCCAGTAGAAGGTGTGGGAGGGCAGTGGGTGATTCCTCTGCTTATGCCTAAGAACATCTACAGGGACGCCAAGTAACTGTCTCTCAGATTTCTTCTAGAAAGCATATCTTATACCTATTTGTCTATTTGGCTTTAGGAAGTTTAGTGAGTGCTATGTGGTTTTGTTTGTACTTAGTGTGCCTTTAGGTGTGCGCTTTGTAATTTTGGTTGCTTGTCAAACTCAGAATTTGTCTCCTAGTTTGAAACTATGGCTAACACCCCTTCAAATACCAACCAAGAGATACCCATGCTGGGAACTCCTTGTACTATTCCTCTCATGGGGAATGTTGGTGTTCCCTTGATGGCCACCATGAATCTACCTGGATTCACCCTAGAGCTACTGGTGTGGTTGTTTTCCACTCCAACTGTCATGAATGCTCTTGATGCTTCTCAAGTAAGCTCCTTATATTAATGGCATCAAAAAACTGCTTCCCCTTCACCTGTAGTTGATTCTCCTCCTCCTTCTACCTCATGCAGTGAAAGTACTAATACTAGTAACCGACAGTCTAAAAGTAGTAAAAGAAGGCAAATAAGAAAGGGGGAACTCATTCAACCTCTACAATTCAAGTTGAACCTCGCAACCCAGCCTCTGAAGTTCATGTTGGGGAGCCTGTCCAACCTCTGTAGGTCATGTTGGATCTAAGCACTCAACCTCTGCAAGTCAAGTTGATCTTCACCATCCAACCTCTGTTGATCATGCTGGTGGGATCCTTCAAACCTTTCCAGGTCATGTCGGATCCAGTCGATCAGCCTCTATAGTTCATGCTGATGGCACCCATTCAACCTCTATATGTTAAGTTGAACCTCCCCATCCAACCTCCATAAGTCATGTTGGATCCATCCATCCAGCCTCTGAAGTTCATGCTGGGGGCACACACTTTATTGCTACAAAGCATGTTGATCCTAACCATTCAACCTCTGTTGTTCATCTTGGTGGTGCCCATCCAACCTCTACAATTCATGTTGGACCCAGTCTCTCAGCCTCTATAGTTCATGCTGGGGGGAGTCTCCCAGCCTTTGTGGTTCATGGTGAAGACAATCTGTCAGCCACTGCAAGTCATGTTGACATTGTTGAAAAGACTACTCATTCAAAACACAAGCCCAAGTTTCCTTGTAAGCTTTGTGAGGGAGACCACCTTACTTATAAATGCCCTTCTATTGCGGAGGTGTGAAGAGTTTGGATTCATGGTCATCCTGTTTTTTAACATCTTGAAGTCTCTCAACAACCAGCCTCTCTTAGTCAAGTTGGACCCAGTCACCCAGCCGCTGTAGTTTATGTTGGGCGTAAACTCTCACCCTCTGTAGATCATGTTGAGAGAAAACAGTCAGCCACTGCTAGTCATGTTGACACTGTTGAGAAAACTGGTTGTTTGAAGTGCAAACTTAAGTCCCCTTGTAAGCTATGTGAGGGAGATCATCTTACTCACCAGTGCCCTGCTATCGTAGAGGTGCGAAGAGTGTGGTTCGAGACTCAAGAATTTCCTTCTCCTAAGCAACCTATAGTTTCTCAACAACCTACTCAACCTTTGGTTGGTCAAGTGGTCGAACCAATATTATATTTGGTCAATCCCACTCTTCATTCAGAGAGTGATCCTGATGTGATTGAACCAATGTCATATTTGGTCAATCCCACTCTCCCTTCAGAGAGTGACTTTCACGAAGCGGTTGAATCGATTCCATTGTCATTCAATCCCACTCTTCCTTTGGAGAGTGAAGTGTCTTCTAGTCACATTTTCTTCACTGCCAATTCAGAACTTACTGAACAAGGGGGCACTGAAATCACTTCGTATGAGCCCCCACCAAGATCTTGGATTGCTTCCTTTGATTGGGATAGCCTAGTTGAGCCACGCCTTCCTTCTAATGCACCTTTCCAGATTAAGGTCAAAGTTGAACCATACACGATTGCTCGTTGTATTGTTGATGAAGGAGCCTCAGTTAGTATCTTGTCTACTCATGCTTGGCGAGGCATGGAATCTCCCAAACTTGTGTCGACTGCTAGTCAGTTACTGGCATTTGATAGAAGAACTTGTACAGCCTTGGGAATTCTTGCTCAAACACCTCTTACTTTGGGTGGGAATACTGTCTTAGTTGACTTCATGGTGATAGAAGACCCCTTGGATTTCAATATGCTCCTTGGATGTGATTATGTCTATGCCATGCAAGCTGTGGTGTCAACATGATTTCATGTGATGTATTTTAATCATGGCGAAGAAATTGTCACTATCGATCAGTTGGATTTTCTTGATCCATCTTGTTTGTGCCAGAAATTGTTTCCAAGGCTATCAAGAAACAAGCCAACACAATCTCAAAAAACTTAATAAGGTAAACTAGGTTTTAGGGTTTCTGAAATGTTTTCTTGGTTGTAAATTTGGTGACAAACAGGGAATACACTCATGAACCAAATAAAAATTGAATCATAAGCAAGGAAAGACAAATATGCATCATATAATTACCAGAATCCAACAGAACATGATAATGAAGTTCATTGACAAAAGACAAGCACTACCAGCATATAAACCATAAACCAGCAATGAATTTATCAGTCATGTAACTAAACAAGTCAAAAATGAAGCCAAAACATATACTGAAGGGTGTAAAGGATCATATATTTCATAATATATCATCAAATACATATGAGAGTTATGATACTTAGCTCACAAACAAGTCCAAAAGATCTCCTGAAGTCCTCCAAAAATCGAACCCATTTCTCTCTTTCTCATCCATCTAAATACTATTTCTCAAAAAATCAGTTAGGGTTGAAACCCTAACTGTCTTCAGTCAAGTCATCGATGGGATATTTGTCATATTACAATTTACAAAATAAAATATTGCTTTTAAAAACTTAACAAAAGTCTAACTAACTAAACTATTCCTCAAAAGACATAACAAACAACTGACTAACTTAACAAACTCCAAGGTCTTTTGCAGCCTCAGCTAGTAAGGCTATTCCATCCAAAGCTTGAGCCTTCTTCTTGGCTCTCTTTTGCTCATCTTCCATGTCTACTAATTTTCTTGTGAGTTCTTCATTTTGCTTCTGTAGGCTTTCAACAGTCAGCTTCAAATCTGGACAATGCAAATCAGTGGTTCTCTTCCTCTTCAGGGCTTCTTTGGACACTACAGTCAGCCCTTGAAAATGCTCATTAACTTCTTGAAAATCCTCCCTAAGTCTTCTGTTTGCTAGGATCATCCCATCATTCACTTCCTGCATGTAGTCCATTTGATGTCTGTATTGCTTGATAGTTCTTTGCAGGTTCTCCCTATCTGAATCAAAATCCTTCCCTGTTGTGGTATCTTGTACATCAATGGTCATCCATGGTATATTAAGCTTCCTGAAAATGTCTGCATCTTCTTCTAACAGATCTGTAGAAATATCAGGAATACTAGGGTTTTCCTGAGTGTCTGTTTCCTTAGGTATAGTTTCATCTATTAACAGCTGGTCTTCATCATAAGAAACTTCAGTTTCTTTTTTCTGTTGTTGTTTCAACAGTTCATTTCTTAATTCAACAAATATTGCAGATAGCTTAGTCTCGGTGTGACTTGAATCTTCTACTGACTGTAATGACTTTTTTCCTTTTGCAGGATGAAGAACTGAACTTCTTACAATTGCTTCTTTCTTCCTTTTACTGCTCACTTTGTCAATCTTTGGTTTTTCATCTGAAGAAACATCATCAAGAACAGTCACCTCTTTGGTATTCAAGCTAGGGTTAAGTAGTTTTTTCATACTCAACCTTAACTTATTTCTTGGCCTGGTTTTAGGCCTCCAAGCTGGGGCCAATTCTCCCATCATCTTCAAGCTTCTTCCTTGGTGTTTGACTATAGAAAACTCCATGACTTCAACCCTGTTCTTCTTTTTCCTAGGTCTGACTGTCTTGTTTTCCAGAGTGGAAAATTCCTTACCTGTACCAATCCTAGCTTCATTTTTGGCAATGGATTCATCTTCCTCTAACAGACAACCTTCATCCTCTGATAGGATAGTGATTGGGCTTCTTTTCCTGACCTGGATGCTTTCTTCTTTTATAGCAATCTGCTCTGTGACAACAGTCTTCTCCTTCATGACAGCTTCTGCTGTTGCCCTATCCTGCATTGGCTGATCCTCCTTTTGTGTAAATAGTGAATATTTACCTTTACTGTCAGCTGAACACTTTTGAGATTCATTGTCATCCTTCAAGGGCTCTGGTGCTTCTTCAAGTTTAATCTCTTTCTTGTCTTCAACTTTGATTTTCTGACCTAGTTTCCTAACTAGGGTTTTCCCCTTATCCACCTGTTTTTTGGTTTGCTGCTCCTCTTTCTTGATTTGAAAACTAGTCTAGAAAAGAAAATAATTCCATGTCTTCCCTTCATTTTGTAGAGTAGTACTAATGATGAGCTTAATCAAACCATGGTGGAAGATGGATTGTGAAGTATGATCATGATGCCCCTTGACTCTACTTGACATCTTCTGTAGACTTTTGAACAAGAAGAAAGGAAGGTTCATTTTGGATTCACCAACCAAATGCTGTAAAAACCTAAAATGGTATTTGAAGACATAGGCATATCTACCTTCACAAGTGATATAGCTTTGTAAGATTCTAATGGGTTCCACCCACTCACTTCTGAAATTTTGAATTAGTATTCCTTTGCTTCAGTTTGGAGTAATACCAGGTAAAAGGTACCTCTGGGCATTAAAAGTGAAAGGCAACTTTTTGAACCACATTTCACCTTCATTTTTTATTCCTGTAGCTTCAGCAATTAACTCCACAGTCAACTTGAACCTCAGTGTATCAAAAACTATCATGTCCTGGTTATAGCTTTTGGCAAATTGATAAGAGACCTCAATGTTGTAACCATCGATCTTTTTGAAGAAATATAGCTACCCAGCATTCTGGAAAAGCTCTGCACAACCTAGGAATTGATCAATCCAGCTTAAATCAGTGGGCTCAACCCTATTTATTTTGCCACTTTTACCCATCTGCTTTCAATGGCTGAATTCTGTGTACTTCTAGGGCTCTGTTAATGACCTAACAACTGCTTTTTCCTCCTCAAACCTCTAAGGTTTTGATAATCAGCTTTCCTCAATCTTCCTTGACTGTTTTCTTTTTGTTTTTCAATGCAGGATAAGCTTTACCATAGGCTCAAGTGATTTAGGTCACAGAGTGCTCCACACTCTTCACTAAAATTGCTGGTGAAACTAGCTATCATCCCAGCTGCTCATTTAGATACTAGACCATCTCTAGACTGTATGAAGACAACCATGTGTTATAATGATAATGAGAGCAACCTTATGTCTTGTTCATTTTCTGTCCCAAGTTGGATTTAACAACAAAACCAGTCAGCTTTCTAGCATGCAATCGGACTAAGTATTCAAGCACTTGATATGATCAGCTCACTTATTGTATTAGTTACAAGTAACCATTGAATCCATGAAACCTTGGTCGCCACAGACTGTACAGCTCTTCACATCACCACATTTTCAGGCTTTGACAAGGTCATGCTCAATAAAAACTACTATTTTTCAACTAGTCACTCACCAACACATCTAATAACCTCATAGACTGATATCTCTTCGACAGGAATGTTGTTAAAAGCATACATTAACGTTCTCCTTAACTAATTTTAACAAAACAAGCTTTACTTTGAAAGCCCCAATTTAATAGCCACTATCAGGTTAACGCAGAATACCTTATTCCTGTCGAGCTATAGAAGTTTAAAACCACTCCTTGTGCTGTCTGATTGCCAAATTGAACTATACAAGTGTCCTCGGATCTCCAATTTACTTCCAGCTGGCAGGACGAGAAAGCCCTAAATCCTCTATGTAACTGTGAAAACCCCAACTCTGCTCTGTAACTGTAACTTCCGGTTTTTAGGCAAATTTCATCGCTCCACTAAGTATTTAGCTTCGTATTGCATGTATGGAATAACTTCCCTCACATCAAACTCGGTCTATGCCTCTACCTATCATGATATGTTGAGTTCTAGCCGATGATCACCACGATCTCTTCCACGACACGAACTCCACCTATTTTCATGATGATTACTGGAGCAACACGTATCAACACCCTTTAAACATGCGATTAGTCACTTAGAAACAGAACTCATGCGAAGATTCAGCTTAAAAAATGGTGATTTTTCTGCGCACGATATTCTTGTAGCGCCGTTGTGTTAATTTTTCATGGTTGCGCTACAAGAATAATTTGAATTTGATTTTGGCGCTATTTTATCCATTTTTTCCACTTTGAGTGAGGTGTAAATAATAAATTATGTTCATAATATTGTTTGTGAACCCATTATTCAACATAATGGCCTTTAGAACCCTTCAAAACCTAAAGGAAGAAAAACAATAAAAAACCTGAAAATTTCACTAAAAACCAAAAAATTTCCAAAGTAAGTAAAAGAACAAACTCAAGCAAATAAGCAAACTTAGAATAAAATGGCAATCAAAATATAAAATTAAAAGAAACAAATTCATGACTTAACACATCTCCTAACCCAACTAGAGACCAGGTATTTCCTTTATTGATTCCCAGTGTTTCTATAGACACTACCCTGCCACAGGTGAGATATGTGGCCTCATGTCCTTTACGTTCAATTGCTATTGAGAAGCAGCCTCTGTTTTCATGCTTTCCTTCCTGGGAATTGGTCCCAGCAGTTGACCAGGTGAGTCATCCTATACAGAATGTGGAGCATGATCTCCACTCTGTCGATCCATTTGATAGTTTAGACATGTGTCCTATTTAGGATGATCTCCTTCCTTTAGATGAAGTCCTCCTAGAGTCTTTGATACAGTCTGACCTTCTTTTGGATGTTGGTTGAGTTGTAACTAAGTCTAACCCTCATTTTCTTATTAAGCCTGATTTTCCCATGGATCGCTCTTCTTATGTTGGTCTTGTTGAGTTTTTGGACTCTCCCTTCGATTAGCAAGTCAGTGATTCTGATGAATTTGATTTTTATTATGAATTTTTCAACTCCCGCGATACTAAGTTTGTTCCTGCAGACTCTATATCCCCTGTTAATTTTTGCTCTCCTTATGAGTTTGATCTTATTGATTATAAACCCTCGAGCCTTGGTGCTAGAGAATCTTCTTCAGTTGATTCTACCTTGACTTTACCTTTTATAGAAGATAGCAAAGTCACATGTGTTTCTTCCAAAGTGACCCGCATCGGATCGTTTCTTCTTACTATGATCCTGATGTTGTTGTTTCTTGGAGACAGGATTCTTAGTTGGATTCACAACTGTTTACTGGCCTTGTCTTGTTGTTCAATTTGTAACTGCATTTGCATGTATCTTGCTCATGCTTTTGATCCTGATGATGGCTTCCATGCTTTTAGCTCGTTGTATAAGCCCTCATCTTTGTTCTCATCATCGCTCAGCCTTGTGTCATTTTGCCTTTGCAACATGACACCTTTTTCCTTAAGGAGATGTTCCATGAGTGTCTTTACCTTGCTCTTGTTCCTTGCATTATGCATAGGTTTGTTCCTTGTGCTTGGAACTAGTTTCGCCTTCCTATGACACTCGTATCCTCGCATTTAGAGCATTCTTTCTACTCTACCTCAAGCTCGTTAAAAATAGTAAGGAGGCCACGAGTTTAATTTTCCGAACTCGTTAAAACTTCACGGGAAATATATTGAGTTTCTTTAGGCCCAAGTCTGACCCCTCAAAATAGACTTGACTGCCAAGTAAACTTGTTCGTTCAGGCTCGTTAAGAATATGTGAATGGGCATCCACATTGGTGGTAGGTTATCACTTTCTCGGACCATGTGGAATAATACGAGAAAGGAACACTCTATTTTCTTTGGAATTGAGAAGAGTATTCCTAGGCACAGGTTTATCACTTTTTCAGACCTGAGGGACTAAACTAACGGAAAAGGAACCCCCAATATGAGCTTAGTTTTCTCTTTTTCGTGCTCTGGACCAAAACATGAAAAAGATTCTGAGTGTACTTTATGTATTTGTCATGCTCATTAAACCTTAAAGAACAAACCATCGAGATTATTGTTGTAAGCCCCATTTCTCGTAATCAAATGGATCTTTCTGAGTGATCTTGCCTTCCTTCACACTTGTAAAACTCAAGCTATATGCTACTTTTGAAGGAGCGTTGGGTAGGTGGTAATTTAACCTTTTTCGGACCTCCCTGACTAAGTACGAAAAAGGTGCGCCTTTTCTTCTTCGGAAGTTAAGAGAGTTCTTCTTTGGTATGTTTTATACTTTTTCGGCCTTAGGAGACTAAATTGTATGAAAAAGAACCCCCCTGGAGTCTTCTTTGGAGTTTTCAGACTCTCTAAACTATGAAAACACCGTTGAGCATGTACTAGTTCGGGCTCGTAAAATCCACAAATCAGTGCTTTATCAAGCATTCTTTTGTCTTTTCTTCGAGCTTGCCAAAAATGAAGATGGTCCCGAGTTTTCCTTCTTGGGCTCGTTAAACCTTTACAAGAAAGAGGGGAAGGGAAGTTCATACACATGTTTTTACATCATGGCAGCAAGTCTTGTTTCCTTGAACAAAGCACCAGTTTTGAGTATATCAACAGTTGGGTCCTAGTATTTTGACCTTATCTCGATTCAGAGTTTCTTACTCCTCCGGTTGGTTTCTTTTCCAATTATATGGGGAATCTGTCAATGTCTCCTACATTGCAGATTTGTGTCGTTGGTCCTTTTGTGTCAAAAGTTGCCTAAGTCACTTTTGTGTTGTTCTCACTATTCAAGGATTAAACCTTTGTCGACCATTCTGCAGTTTCCTTGACCTTTTGTGTCGGCCATTCCCTGGTATCAGTTCATTACATCATGTCTTCAGCATTTCTTGTTGTGAAATTCGGTACCAATTCCAGATCCAATTAGTCTTTGACTTACCTCGTGTTGGATGATGAAGGATGCCTTAATGCCTTCCTTCCAACGGATCTCTTCCTATCGACTGCAACACATCTTGCTCTAGGAATGAGATTTAGATTTTTATGACAATACCTTAGGGATTGTAGTCATCAGTGGCAATTTCCCTCGCTATTGGGTAGTGGGAATACCTTAATGTCTCCTACTCAATGGATTCTTCAAGTGTTCGACTTCAAGTCCTTGTAATCACACTTGTTAGAATGTACTAGGTACCTTACGGACCATTTTAATTAATGGTGGTTTCCCTCACGTTTGTTAACGGTTTTCATTATTGACCGGTAATCAAACGGTTTCCTCCATGTTCGACTTCAACCCCTTTATTCACATGGTTAGGATTCATACCTTTTGGGCGGTTTGGATTGAAGACCTTGGCCCAACTGTAACATCATAATTTTTTTCTATTTCCCAAGCTACGCAAGACCTTGTCACACTTTATATGACATTTTGCTAAGACATAAATCCACCTTGTATTTTTGTGGCTATGATCGATTGTCCAGTATGGATCCACCTTGTTCATTTGTGGCCATGACATCTTTATATTTGATATGGCGCCTTTTCGCATATTGAGTGACCACGATAGTTTCATCAGTTATAAATATGTTGGATCCGCTTGTATCTTTATGGTGATGATTTGTATATGGACTTGTATGTCCCAGAGATCATTTTTTGTCTGACATTTATCTCTCTTTCAGGTACCTTTGTTCGAGCCTTTTGATCCTGGATTCTCTGCTCTCTCTCCATACTCAGTTGTTTCCTTTATAATGTATTTCGGCTATCGTATTTCCCTCGAACCTCATACATTAGGGGGCATCTTCTATAGCTCAAAATGGCACATCTCTACCTGTGACCACTTTCCCATGATTCTGTCACATGTCGACACTTCCATGACGACACTTCAAAAACGTCACTAAGTCACTGAAAAAACACCTAAATTGGAGGACCAATATCTAGAGTTTTGTAACTCAGTTTAACCTCATCTCTACACCATTGGAAAGGTATATGTGTTAGCTAAAAGTTTATAGAAGACACTAACATATGAAAATTCCTAGAATTACCCTAAAAATGAGTTTTTTGATGTGTACGCGAGGAAACCCGCGTACGTACATGACTTACTCTATATAGTACCCGTGTATGCCTTAAATTCGTGACTTTATGCATTGCAACCCACGTATGCCTCCTCGTGTACGCGACTATTGTTTCTGCAACCCGTGTACACCTCCTGAAAATGACAAAAAAATTGTATTTTCAAATTCGGGTAGTTTGGGTAGTTATGAAACTGACTCCTTTAGTTGTAACTAATTTGTCTTCGACCCTAACTCTTCATTAAGCATATAAATAGAGGTAGGGAGGCCCATGAGAGGGGACTTGAATCTTTGCATTGTTATGCTGGAGGAATTGGAGCTCTCTTTTCCCACACCTTTGCCCTAGATGCATTCTCCTTGTGTTCAGAGCTTGGAGGCTGAGTTCCTTGGAGAAGAGAAGCAGTAGAACTAGATCAAAGTTTCATGAGGTGCTGAACTTGAAGAGAAGGTATAATTGTACTTGTTTTCAAGATTAATAAACATGTGATGTCCTTCTTCTTCCCGAATAATTGTTCAATGTGTGATTGAATCTCTGTTTATGATCATATTATGATGTTAATTAGATTATTATTTCATGTCTCTTTGATTATCATTAATTTATATGTGGTCATATTGGTTTGAGGAAGGTATAATTCATTTTGCAGGTCTCTTGGAGCAAGAGGAGCAAGAGGAGCAAAAAGAGGATTGAAGGGATGCTTGGATCAACCTTCATTTGGATAAGGTATGAACCATTCTAATCTCTGAATCTTGTTTATATATACTTGCAGATCCATTTGCATTCACCTTTCAACCACAGTACGTTGATGGCCTCTTAAACCCAAGCCATAGGAAACTTTTCTTTACAACAGAATTGGCGACTCTGCTGGGGAGAGCCTTGTCTGTTTGGGGTTTCTCTGTATTTATTTCATCCTTTTGTGAAGTTTTAGGTCTTTCTTGCCACTTAGGAACACCTTCTAATTCTGATAGCACACTTCCCCTGCCTTCCTAAGCCAGTTTTTGACCTTTTTTGGGATTGTTTCCACCCATACGCGAGTTGCAGACTGAACAGTTGCGTGTCTGGTTTGGTACACGTGACTTTCTAGACTATCAACCCACGTATGATATGCGACTTGTCAGCGGTATAACCTACGTGTGCTTATACATGCGACTTGCTTTATTGTCAAACCTCGTATGACACGCAACCTGTCAGTAGTGAAACTCGTGTATGCCTCTTTAAATAGTATTTTTTCCTCATTTTTGTGGTTTTTTCTGTTGTTGTGGGTTGTTTGGTGTCCTCTACAGGTGCATGACTCCAGGGAGTTAGTGTCATCCCTTTTGGTTGTTCTTTATCTATGTGGTAAGCATTTTTATAGCATTATGGTTTGTTCTTTGCTCTTTTCCCCCCACCTCATTTTCTTGGTATGATTGTTGGCTTATGTTTCTAGTTAGGCTCTGTTAGTGATCTTTGTAAGAGTTCAGAAGCTTATTGGTGTCGGTTTCCTTCTTGTTTTGTTGGTTAACTTCACCATACCAAAGTAGTTGACTTGTCTCTTATGCAAGCCTTCCTTCCAAGTAGGGTTTATACTGACTTTAGTTCATTCTAGAGTTTGTTTGGTGGTTGTATAGCAGAGTTCCTCTTGCTTTGTTCTTGTTATCTACATACTTTACTTTGTAGGTAAACATTTATTTTGCATTTATAAAATAAAAAGACAAAAGCACGTGTTTGCTTTATACACATGTAGATTAGGTTTTTAGTCTAGATTGCATGGCATATCATTGTTTTTGAAAAAAATAAAAAGAATTTGTTCTTTTGTGGCTTTCAAGTTTCTATTTGAAAAAGAAAGAGAATAGTTTTTACTTTTTGC
Organism: Pseudotsuga menziesii; assembly: GCA_001517045.1. Lineage (NCBI taxonomy): Eukaryota > Viridiplantae > Streptophyta > Pinopsida > Pinales > Pinaceae > Pseudotsuga > Pseudotsuga menziesii. Next base: position 633,066 of record LPNX010286155.1, on the reverse strand, counting down.
ATTTCATTTATCTTTGCTTAGTCATGTTGTTTAAACTTTGAGTCAAAACACCACATAAGTTTCATGCCATTTACCCTCTAACTAAAAACAACCCTTAAAATAAACGATATAATTTAAAAATAATTAGTAAGTTTTATTTTAGAGGGTCATACATCAACTAGCTTAGGCTAGACTTGTGGGATAGGGAGTTTAAACTCCCCACAAGTGTTAAAATTTCAGACGTAGTTGGCCAATCACTAGGTAAACCCTTTTCTATGTTGATTGTATCTGGGAAGCTCCTATCAAATGGGAGTTAAGTACAAGGCCGTGTGGAGGCTTGGACTAAGGAGATAACCCTCTGATTCCTTGTCAAATCATAGACAAAGGTTTTTGTGCATCTGGGGATTCTGTCTTAGACAAGGTTTTGGGATTTGCTACCCTGCCCATGCATACGAACCAGGCTTGTGACTGTCCCCCCAAACTGTCAATATATTTAAGGTAGCCTTTAGTCTCTTTGACATCTAGGGTTCATACACAGGTACACTGGAAGGCTATTTCTGGTTGACCTTGGATGGGGTTGGAAGGTAACCCCGATAGAAGCTGTGGGAGGGTGATGGGTGATTCCTCTACTTATGCCTAAGAACATCTATAGGGATTCCAAGTAACTGTCTCTCAGCTTTCTTCTGGAAAGTGTATCATATACATATTTGTCTATTTGGCTTTAGGAATTTTAGTGAGTGCTGTGTGGTTTTTGCTGTACTTAGTGTGCCTTTAGGTGTGTGCTTTGTAATTTTGGTTGCCTGTCAACTTCAAACTTTGTCTCCTTGTTTGAAACTATGGCTAACACCCCTTTGAACACCAACCAAGAGATCCCCATGCTGGGAACTCCTTGTACTATTCCTCTCACATGGAATGTTGGTGTTCCCTTGATGGCCACCCTGAATCTACCTAGATTCACCCTAGGGCTACCGGTGTGGTTGTTTTCCACTCCAACTGCCTTGAATGCTCCTGATGCTTCTCAAGTAAGCTCCTTATATCAAGGGCATCAAAACACTACTTCCCCTTCACCTGTAGTTGATTCTCCTCCTCCTTCCACCTCATGCGGTGAAAGTACTGATACTAGTAACCGACAGTCTAAAAGGAGTAAATGAAGGGGGAATAGGAAGAAGGAACATAAGAAAGGGGGCACTCGTCCAACCTCTACAAGTCAAGTTGAACCTCACCACCCAGCCTCTGAAGTTCATGCTGGGGGCACCTATCCAAACTCTGCAGGTAATGTTGGAACTAAGCACTCAACCTCTGCAATTCAAGTTGATCTTCACCATCCAGCCTCTGTTGATCATGCTGGTGGGATCCTTCCAACATTTCCAGGTCATGTTGGATCCAGTCGATCAGCCTTTGTATTTCATGCTGAGGGAACCCGTTCAACCTCTATATGTCAAGTTGAAACTCCCCATCCAACCTCCACAAGTCATGTTGGATCCATCCACCCATCCTCTGAAGTTCGTGCTGGGGGCACACACTCAACTACTACAGAGCATGTTGATCCTAACCATTCAACTTCTGTTGTTCATGTTGTTGGTGCCCATCTAACCTCTGCATGTCATGTTGGACCTAGTCTCTCAGCCTCTGTAGGTCATGCTGGGGGTAGTCCCTCAACCTCTATGGTTCATGCTGAAGACAATCTGTCAGCCACTGTGAGTCATGTTGACATTGTTGAAAAGACTACCTGTTCAAAACACAAGCCCAAGTTTCCTTGTAAGCTTTGTGAGGGAGACCACCTTACTTATAAATGCCCTTCTATCACAGAGGTGCGAAGAGTTTGGTTTCATGGTCATCCCATTTTTGAACATCATGAAGTCTCTCAACAACCAACCTCTCTTAGTCAGGTTGGACCCAGTCACCCAGTCGCAGTAGTTCATGCTGGGGGAAAAATCTCACCCTCTGTAGATCATGTTGAGAGAAAACAGTCAACCACTGCTAATCATGTTGACACTGTTGAGAAAACTAGTCATTTGAAGTGCAATTTTAAGTTCCCTTGTTAGCTATGTGAGGGAGATCATCTTACTCACCAGTGCCCTGCTATCGCAGAGGTGCAAAGAGTGTGGTCCGAGACTCAAGAATTTCCTTCTCCTGAACAACCTATAGTTTCTCAACAACCTACTCAACCTTTGGTTGAACCAATATTATATTTGGTCGATCCCACTCTTCACTCAGAGAGTGATCTTGATGTGATTGAACCAATGTCATATTTGGCCAATCCCACTCTCCCTTCGGAGAGCGAATTTCATGAAGTGGTTGAATCGATTCCATTGTCGATCAATCCCACTCTTCCTTTGGAGAGTGGAGTGTCTGCTAGTCGCATGTTCTTCACTGCCAATTCAGAACTTACTGAACAAGGGGGAACTGAACTCACTTCGGATGAGCTCCCACCAAGCTCTCAGATTGCTTCCTTTTATTGGGATAGCCTAGTTGAGTCGCGCCTTGATTTTGATGCACCTTTCTAGATAAAGGTCAAATTTAAACCATACATGATTTCTCATTGTATTGTTGATGAAGGAGCCTCAGTTAGTATCTTGTTTGCTCATGCTTAGCGAGCCATGGAATTTCCCAGCCTTGTGTCAACTGCTAGTTAGTTACTAGCGTTTGATAGAAGAGATTGTACAGCCTTGGGAATTCTTGCTCAAACACCTGTTACTTTGGGTGGGAAGAACATCTTAGTTGACTTCATGGTGATAGAAGACGCCTTGGAATTAAATATGCTCCTTGGACGTGATTATGTCTATGCCATGCAAGCTGTGGTGTAGACATTCTTTCATGTGATGTACTTTAATCATGGCAAAGAAATTGTCACTATCGATCAGTTGGATTTTCTTGATCCATCTCCTAACCCAACTAGAGACCAGGTCTTTCCTTTATCGATTCCCAGTGTTTCTATAGACACTACCTCGCCATAGGTGAGCTATGTGGCCTCATGTCCTTTGTGTTCAATTGCTACTAAGAAGCAACCTCTGTTTTCATGCTTACCTTTCTGGGACTTGGTCCCAGCAGTTAACAAGGTGAGTCATCCTATATAGAATGTGGAGCATGATCTCCACTCTGTAGATCCATTTGAAAGAGTTGTCTATACTTAGTGTGCCCTTAGGTGTGTCTTTTGTAATTTTGGTTTCCTGTCAACCTCAGACTTTGTGTCCTAGTTTGAAATTATGGCTAACACCCCTTCAAACACCAACCAAGAGATCCCCATGCTGGGAACTCCTTGTACTATTCCTCTCATGGGGAATCTTGGTGTTCCCTTGATGGCCACTCTGAATCTACCTAGATTCACCCTAGGGCTATTGGTGTTTTTGTTTTCCACTCCAATTGTCATGAATGCTCCTGATGCTTCTGAAGTAAGCCCCTTATATCAAGGGCATCAAAACACTGCTTCCCCTTCACCTATAGTTGATTCTCCTCCTCCTTCTACCTCATACGGTGAAAGTACTGATACTAGTAACAGACAATCTAAAAGGAGTAAAGTAAAACAAGGAGGAATAGGAAGAAGGCACATAAGAAAGGGGCACTCATTCAACCTCTACAAGTCAAGTTGAACCTCACCACCTAGCATCCGAAGTTCATGCTAGGGGAACCTATCCAACCTCTACAGGTCATGTTGGATCTAAGCACTCAACCTCTGCAATTCAAGTTGATCTTCACCATCTAGCCTCTGTTGATCATGCTGGTGGGATCCTTCCAACATTTCCAGGTCATGTCGGATCTAGTCGCTCAGCCTCTGTAGTTCATGCTAAGGGCACCCATTCAAACTCTATATGTCAAGTTGAACCTCCCCATCTAAACTCCACAAGTCATGTTGGATCCATCCACCCAGCCTCTGAAGTTCATGCTGGGGGCACACACTCAACTGCTACAAAGCATGTTGATCCTAACCATTCAACCTCTTTTGTTCATGTTGGTGGTGCCCATCCAACATCTGCAGGTCATGTTGGACCCAATCTCTTAGCCTCTATAGGTCATGCTGGGGGCAGTCTCTCAGCCTCTGTGGTTCATGTTGAAGACAATCTGTCATCCACTACGAGTCATGTTGACATTGTTGAAAAGACTACCCGTTCAAAACACAAGCCCAAGTTTCCTTGTAAGCTTTGTGAGGGAGACCACCTTACTTATAAATGCCCTTCTATCGCGGAGGTGTGAAGAGTTTGGTTTCATGGTCATCCCATTTTTGAACATCCTGAAGTCTCTTAACAACTAGCCTCTCTTAGTTAGGTTGGACCCAGTCACCCAACCGATGTAGTTCATGATGGGGGAAAACTCTCATCCTCTATAGATCATGTTGAGAGAAAACAGTACTGTTAGTCATGCTGACACTATTGAGAAAACTGGTCGTTTGAAGTGCAAACTTAAGTTCCCTTGTAAGCTATGTGAGGGGGATAATCTTACTCACCAGTTCCCTGCTATCGCAGAGGTGCGAAGAGTGTGGTTCGAGACTCAAGAATTTCCTTCTCCTGAACAACCTATAGTTTCTCAACAACATACTCAACCTTTGGTTGATCAAGTGGTCGAACTAATATTATATTTGGTCGATCCCACTCTTCGTTCAGAGAGTGATCCTGATGTGATTGAACCAATGTCATATTTGGTCGATCCCACTCTCCCTTCAGAGATTGACTTTCACGAAGCGGTTGAATCGATTCCATTGTCGATCAATCCCACTCTTCCTTTGGAGAGTGGAGTGTGTACTAGTCACATTTTCTTCACTACCAATTCAAAACTTACTAAACAAGGGGGCACTAAACTCACTTCAGATGAGCCCCCACCAAGCTCTCGGATTGCTTCCTTTGATTGGGATAGCCTAGTTGATCCACGCCTTCCTTCTAATGCACCTTTCCAGATAAAGGTCAAATTTGAACCATACATGATTGATCGTTGTATTGTTGATGAAGGAGCCTCAGTTAGTATCTTGTTTGCTCGTGCTTGGTGAGGCATGGGATCTCCCAGCCTTGTGTCGACTACTATTCAGTTACCGGCGTTTGATAGAAGAACTTGTACAGCCTTGGGAATTCTTTCTCAAACACCTGTTACTTTGGATGGGAAGACTGTCTTAGTTGACTTGATGGTGATAGAAGACCCCTTGGACTTCAATATTCTCCTTGGACATAATTATGTCTATCCCATGCAAGTTGTGGTGTCAACATTATTTTGTGTGATGTATTTTAATCATGGCGAAGAAATTGTCACTATCGATCAATTGGATTTTCTTGATTCATCTCCTGACCCAACTAGAGACCAGGTCTTTCCTTTATCGATTCCCAGTGTTTCTATAGACACTACTCTGCCACAGGTGAGCTATGTGGCCTCATGTCCTTTGTGTTCAATTTATACTGAGAAGCAGCCTCTGTTTTCATGCTTACCTTCTTGGGACTTGGTCCCAGCAGTTGACCAGGTGAGTCATCCTATACAGAATGTGGAGCATGACCTCCACTTTGTCGATCCATTTGAAATTTTAGACATGTGTCCTATCTCGAATGATCTCCTTCCTTCGGATGAAGTCTTCCTAAAGTCTTTGATACAGTCTGACCTTCTTTTGGATGTTGGTTCAGTTGTGACTAAGACTAACCCTGATTTGCTTAGTAAGCCTGATTTTCCCATGGATCGGTCTTCTTATGTTGGTCTTGTTGAGTTTTTGGACTCTCCCTTCGAACAGCAAGTCAATGATCCTGATGAATTTGATTTTTCTTATGAAATTTTCAACTCCTGTGATATTGAGTTTGTTCCTGTAGACACTATATCCCTTGTTGATTTTTTCTCTCCTTCTGAGGTTGATCTTACTAATTATAAACCCTTGAGCCTTGGTGCTATAGAATCTTCTTCAATTGATTCTACCTTGACTTTACCTTTTATAGAAGATAGCAAAGTCACATGTGTTTCTGCCAAAGTGACTCGCATCAGATCATTTCTTCTGAATATGATCCTGATGTTGTTGTTTCTTGGAGATAGGATTCTTAGTTAAATTCGCAACTGTTTACTGGCCTCGCCTTGTTATTCAAGTTGTAACTGCATTTGTGTGTATCTTGCTCATGCTTTTTAGCCTGATGTCAGCTTCCACGCTTTTAGCTCGTTGTAAAATCCCTCATCTTTGTTCTCATCATCGCTCAGCCTTGTATCATTTTTCCTTTGCAACTTGACACCTTTTTCCTTGAGGAGACATTCCCCTAGTGTCTTTACCTTGCTCTTGTTCCTTGCATTATGCATAGGTTTGTTCCTTGTGCTTAGAACTAGTTTCGACTTAATATGACACTCGTCTCCTCGAGTTTAGAGCATTCTTTCTGCTCTCCTTCGAGCTCGTTAAAAATAGTAAGGAGGCCACGAGTTGACTTTTTCGGACTCGTTAAAACTTCACAGGAAAGATAATGAGTTTCTTTAGGCCCAGGTCTGACTCCTCAAAATAGACTTGGCTTCCGAGTAAACTTGTTCGTTCAGGCTCGTTAATAATATGTGAATGGGCATCCACATTGGTGGTAGGTTATCACTTTCTCGAACCATGTGGAATAATAAGAGAAAGGAACACTCACTTTTCCTCGGAATTGAGAAGAGTATTCTCAGGCATAGGCTTATCACGTTTTCGGATCTAAGGGACTAAACTTACGGAAAAGGAACCCCCGATATGAGCTTAGTTTTCTCTTTTTCATGCTCTATACCAAAACATGAAAAAGATTCTGAGTGTACTTTATGTCTTTGTCATGCTCGTTAAACCCTAAAGAACAAAGCATTGAGTTTACTGTTGTAACCCACATTTCTCATAATCAAATGGATCTTTCTGAGTGATCTTGCCTTCCTTTACACTCATAAAACTCAGGCTATATGATGCTTTTGAAGGAGCGTTGGGTAGGTGGTAATTTAACCTTTTTCGGACCTCCCTGACTAAGTACGAAAAAGGTGCGCCTTTTCTTCTTCGAAAGTTAAGAGAGTTCTTGTTTGGTATGTTTTGTACTTTTTCGGCCTTAGGAGACTAAATTGTACGAAAAAGTACCCCCCTGGAGTCTTCTTTGGAGTTTTCAGACTCTCTAAACTATGAAAACACCGTTGAGCATGTACTAGTTCAGGCTCGTAAAATCCACAAATCAGTGCTTTATCAAGCATTCTTCGGTCTTTTCTTCAATCTTGCCAAAAATGAAGATGGTCCCGATTTTTCTTTCTTGGACTCGTTAAACCTTTACAAGAAAGACGGGAAGGGAAGTTCATTCACATGTTTTTTACATCATGGTAGCAAGTCTTGTTTCCTTGAACAAAGCACCAGTTTTGAGTATATCAACAGTTGGGTCCTAGTATTTTGACCTTATCTCGATTCAGAGTTTCTTACTCCTCCGGTTGGTTTCTTTTCCAATTATATGGGGAATCTGTCAATGTCTCGTACATTCCAGATTTGTGTCATTGGTCCTTTTGTGTCAAAAGCTGCCTAAGTCACTTTTTTGTCATGCTCACTGTTCAAGGATTAAACCTTTGTCGGCCATTCTGCAGTTGCCTTGACCTTTTGTGTCAGCCATTCCCCGATATCATTTCATTACATCATGTCTTCCGTGTTTCTTATCGTGAAATTAAGTACCAATTCCAGATCCAATTAGTCTTTGACTTACCTCATGTTGGATGATGAAGGATGCCTTAATGCCTTCCTTCCAATGGATCTCTTCCTATCAACTACAACACATCTTGCTCTGGGAATGAGATTTAGAGTTTTATGATAGTACCTTGGGGATTGTAGTCATCAGTGGCAATTTCCCTCTCTATTGGGTAGTGGGAATACCTTAATGTCTCCTACTCAATGGATTCTTCAAGTGTTCGAATTCAAGTCCTTGTACTCACACTTGTTAGAATGTACTAGGTACCTTGGGGACCATTTTAATTAATGGTGGTTTCCCTCGCGTTTGTTAATGGTTTTCATTATTGACCAGTAATCAAATGGTTTCCTCCATGTTCGACTTCAACCCCTTTATTCGCATGGTTAGGATTCGTACCTTTTGGGTGGTTTGGATTGAAGACCTTGGGCCAACCGTAACATCATAAATTTTTGCTATTTCCCAAGCTGCACAAGACCTTGTCACACTTTATATGACATTTTGTTGAGACATAGATCCACCTTGTATTTTTGTGGCTATGATCGATTGTCAAGAATGGATCCACCTTGTTCATTTGTGGCCATGACTTCTTTAGATTTGATATGGTGCATTTTTTCATATTGAGTGACCATGATAGTTTCATCAGTTATACATATGTTGGATCTGGATGTATCTTTATGGCGATAATTTGTATATGGACGTGTATGTCCCAGAGATCAGTTTCTGTCTAACATTTATCTCTCTTTCATGTACCTTTGTTCGAGCCTTTGGATCTTGGATTCTCTGCTCTCTCTCCATACTCAGTTATTTTGTTTATAATGTATTTCGACTATCATCTTTCCCTCTAACCTCATACATTAGGCGGCATCTGTTATAGCTCAAAATGACACATCTCTACCTGTGACCACTTTCCCATGATTCCGTCACATGTCAACATTTCCATGACGACACTTCAAGAAAGTCACTAAAAGTCACTGAAAAAACACCTAACTTGGAGGACCCATATCTGGAGTTCTGTAACTCCATTTGACCTCATCTCTACATTGTTCGAAAGGTATCTGTGTTAGCTAAAACTTTTTATAAGACACTAAAGTCTGAAAAATCCTAGAATTACCATAAAAATGAGTTTTTAGATGTGTATGTGAGTTTCCTTAAGGAAACCCGAGTACCTACGCGACTTGCTCTATATAATACCCGTGTACGCCTTAAATATGCGACTTTCTACATTGCAACTCACTTATTCCTCCTTGTGTACGCGACTGTTGTTTCTGCAACCCCCGTACACCTCCTAAAAATGACAAAAAATTCGTATTTTGAAATTCGGGTAGTTTGGGTAGTTATGCAATTGACTCCTTCAGTTGTAACTACTTTGTCTTCGACCCTAACTCTTCGTTAAGCATATAAATAGAGGTAGGGAGGTCTATGAGAGGGGACTTGAATCTTTGCATTGTTATTCTAGAGGAATTGGAGCTCTCTTTGTCTGAGCTCAGAATCTTGTTGGTGTCAGTTTCCTTCTTGTTTTGTTGGTTAACCTCACCATGCCAAAGTAGTTGACTTGTCTCTTATGCAAGCCTTCCTTCCAATTAGGGTTTATACTGACTTTAGCTCATTCTAGATTTTGTTTGGTGGTTGTATAGCAGAGTTCCTTTTGTCTTTGTTCTTGTTATCTACATACTTTACTTTGTAGGTAAACTTTTCTTTTGCATTTATAAAAGAAAAAGACAAAAACACATGTTTGCTTTATATGCATGTAGATTAGGTTTTTAGTCTAGATTGCATGACATATCATTGTTTTTGAAAAAAATAAAAATAATTTGTTCTTTCGTGGCTTTCAAGTTTCTATTTGAAAAAGAAAGAGAATAGTTTTTTTCTTTTTGCATTTCATTTCTCTTTGCTTAGTCATGTTGTTTCAACTTTGAGTCAAAACACCACATAAGTTTCACGCCATTTACCCTCTGACTAAAAACAATCCTTAAAATACACGATATAATTTAAAAATTATTTGTAAGTATTATTTTATAGGGTTATACATCAACTAGCTTAGGCTAGACTTGTGGGATAGGGAGTTTAAACTCTCCACAAGTGTTAAAATTTCAGGCGTAGTTGGCCAATCACTAGGTAAACCCTTTTCTATGTTGATTATATCTTGGAAGCTCCTCTCAAATGGGAGTTAAGCACGAGCCCACGTGGAGACCTGGACTGAGGAGATAACCCTCTGATTCCTTGTCAAAGCATAGACCAAGGTTTTTGCACATCTGGGGATTTTGTCTTAGACAGGGTTTCGGGCTTTGCTACCCTGCCCATGTGTATGAAACAGGCTTGAGACTGTCCCCCCAGACTGTCAATATATTTAAGGTATCCTTTAGTCTCTTTGACATCTAGGGTTCATACACAGGTACACTGGAAGGCTATTTCTGGTTGACCTTGGACGGGCTTGGAAGGTAAGCCCAGTAGAAGGTGTGGGAGGGTGTTGGGTGATTCCTCTACTTGTGCCTAAGAACATATACAGGGATTCCAAGTAACTGTCTCTCAGCTTTCTTCTGGAAAGCGTATCTTATACCTATTTGTCTATTTGGCTTTAGGAATTTTAGTGAGTGTTGTGTGGTTTTGTCTGTACTTAGTGTGCCTTTAGGTGTGTTCTTTGTAATTTTGGTTTCCTGTCAACCTCATAATTTGTCTCCTAGTTTGAAACTATGTCCAACACCCCTTTGAACACCAACCAAGAGATCCCCATGCTGGGAACTCTTTGTACTATTCCTCTCATGGGGAATGTTGGTGTTCCCTTGATGGCCACCCTGAATCTACCTGGATTCATACTACAGATACCGGTGTGGTTGTTTTCCACTCCAACTATCCTGAATGCTTCTCAAGTAAGCTCCTTATATCAAGGGCATCAAAACACTGCTTCCCCTTCACCTGTAGTTGATTCTCCTCCTCCTTCTACCTCATGCGGTGAAAGTACTAAGACTAGTAACCGACAGTCTAAAATGAGTAAAAGAAGGAGGAATAGGAAGAAGACACATAAGAAAGGGTGCACTCATTCAACCTCTACAAGTCAAGTTGAACCTCACCACCCAACCTCTAAAGTTCATGCTGGGGGCACCTATCCAACCTCTGCAGGTCATGTTGGATCTAAACACTCAACCTCTGCAAGTCAAGTTTATCTTTACCATCCAGCCTCTGTTGATCATGCTGGTGGGATCCTTCCAACCTTTCCAGGTCATGTCGGATCCAGTCGCTCAGCTTCTGTAGTTCATGCTGAGGGCACCCATTCAACCTCTGTATGTCAAGTTGAACCTCCCCATCCAATCTCCACAAGTCATGTTGGATCCATCCAGCCAGCCTCTGAAGTTCATGTTGGGGGCACACACTCAACTGCTACAAAGCATGTTGATCCTAACCATTCAACCTCTGTTGTTAATGTTGGTTGTGCCCATCCAACCTCTGCAGGTCATGTTGGACCCAGTCTCTCAGCCTCTATAGGTCATGCTGGGGGCAGTCTCTCAGCCTCTGTGGTTCATACTGAAGACAATCTGGCAGCCACTACGAGTGATGTTGACATTGTTGAAAAGACTACCCATTCAAAACACAAGCCTAATTTTCCTTGTAAGCTTTGTGAGGGAGACCACCTTGCTTATAAATTCCCTTCTATCGCAGAGGTGTGAAGAGTTTGTTTTCATGGTCATCCCGTTTTTGAACATCTTGAAGTCTCTCAACAACCAGCCTCTCTTAGTCAGGTTGGACACAGTCACCCAGCTACTCTAGTTCATGCTGGGGGCAAACTCTCACCCTCTGTAGATCATGTTGAGAGAAAACAGTCAGCCACTACTAGTCATGTGGACACTGTTAAGAAAAATGGTCGTTCTAAGTGCAAACTTAAGTTCCCTTGTAAGTTATATGATGGAGATCATCTTACTCACCAGTGCCCTGCTATCGTAGAGGTGCGAAGAGTGAGGTCCGATACTCAAGAATTTCCTTCTCCTGAACAACCTACAGTTTCTCAACAACCTGCTCAACCTTTGGTTGATCAAGTGGTTGAACCAATATTATCTTTGGTTGATCCCACTCTTCGTTCAGAGAGTGATCCTGATGTGATTGAACCAATGTCATATTTGTTCAATCCCACTCTCCCTTCGTAGAATGACTTTCACGAAGCGGTTGAATCGATTCATTTAGTCATGTTCTCATCTCATATGCAGTGAGGATTCCATGTAGCTCATCTACTCTCACCTGGTCAAGATCATCCCATTCTTCTAGGGTGGATACTTTTGAATCATACTTCCTTGGTAGCTTTCTTAGTACCTTGCTCACTTCTTTTTCTCTTAATTTTCCACTAAGACCTCTAATGGCATTGACAAATTCATCTACTCTTAAAAGGTATTCCTCAATATTTTCTTCTTCCCTCATTTTAGGGCTCTCAAACTGCCCTTTATATGTCTGAATATTGGATTCTTTTTTATATTCTCCTTCATAGATAATTTTTAACTTATCACGGGCTTCTTTGGAAGTCTTGCATCGCATAAGTTTTGTAAATATAGAATTTGTCAATCCACTCAGGATTGCATTTAGGGCTTTGGAATTACCTTCATATTGGCTTAGTTCTATACTATCTGTAGTTTCTTGGTCATCTATTTTATATTCCTTCACAGTTGCATCCCAAACCTTCCATCCAAGGGACATCATAGGGCACCTCATTCTCACACTCCAGTAAACATAACTTTCTCTTGTGAACAGTGGAGGTTTGTTGGTGGCTAAACCTTATTATTGATCCATAGTGGTTTTTAAATAAGATCTACCTCCAGTGGTTAAATGGTGATGAAGGAACCTGCTCTGATACCAATTGTTGGTTTATCCCACAATACTGAGAGGGGGGGTGAATCGGTATTGTCTTTTTTCTTTTTCAAAACAAAACACACAATGAATCAAACAAGTTAAAACACAAATTTTATAGTGGAAACTTTAAGAAGCAAACCACCAATTCAAACTCATTAATAAGATGAATCTACAAAATTTCTTTATATGCTACTACAAAAAGGATGCAACAATACCCTAGGTTTCTTCCTCCTACAATAGACAATAGTGCTACAACACCCTGGGCTTCTTCCTGCTACAACAAACAAGGATGCTACAACAACTTGTATAGACTTATAGTCTACCCTGATGCTACCCTGCCACCCTGGACTAGTTTTTGTTAGTGTTGTCTTAACCTCTTGGGCTCTATCATTCGCAATTACAGAGACAAGTTCTTCCCCTCAATTATTATACTAATAAATACCTTATCACATCTTGCAAATGCATCTCTTCATTCTGGAAACGTTCCCTTTCACTATCATTCCCTTTCAAATATGGTATTAACAATTTCTAATTAAATAACTAATTAAAACCATCGTGTTCAAATTTGATTTGTGAGCTCCCTTCTTCTCTGAGCGCGGGATTCATTAAAACAGTTCATGTGGGATTCTTTTCCTCCTAGGCGGGCTCCCTGCAAACATTCACTAAAACTCATGTTAATCAATATACAGTTTAACCTTTTAGTCATGTTCTTCTGTATTCTCTATGTCTGAAATAATCCCGAACCGTTGATTTTTTTCTCAGGTTATTTCCCAATTGTAGATCTGAGATGGGTTCTCAGAATGTATTTTCGTACTTAGCTTTCTGCCTCAACCGTTCTGCCCTATTTATCTCCTTCAATCTTTTTATGACCGTCGATCTGAGGTGTAAATCGAATATCGAATGTGCCATTTTCAAATATGACTCCATGATTTACGAACCAATATTTCTTCACCAACCGTTGCACACCGTTGATCTCCTACGGGATATTTCGTGACTGTTGATCTGAGATGAGATGCAGATATCAGAATGCGGGTTTGTGATTTTTCCAAAAATTTCATTTACTACTTCCGCACTAATATTTTTGCACCAGTCGTTCCACACTGTTGATCTCCTGTGGGCTCCTTTGTGACTATTGATCTTCCGAATTGCGGGATGCAGAATGTGGGTTCTCAAAAAACTCAGGCGTTGCTTTCGAAATTCTCCACCTTCCTTTTTCTGAACTAATCTTTTTGCACGCTCCTTTTCACACTAGGAAAGACAAAAAATCAGAAACTCAAATTTTCCAAAGATTTCATCTTTTTTCTTCCCACCTTTCATCTTTTCGTACTAGCCTTTCCACAAGCTCCTTTCCGCACTACAGAAGATGAAAACCGGAAACTCAACTTTCCAAAGATTTCATCTTTTTTCTTTCTGCCTTTCTACTTTCTAGGCTGGTATTTCTGCAAGCTTCTTTCCACACTATGAAAGGAGAAAATCGAAAACTCAACTTTCCAGTTTTTTGGAATTTTTCCTTTCCACCTTTCCATTCCTGCAACGGTCCTTCCGCCATTGTCTTTCTGCACTTGCCTTTTCCACATAAGGAATCCGAAGTCGGAAACTTAACGTTTCCAAGAACAAGAATATGTTCTTCTGCTTTTTGTACTTTCTTTTCCACACTGTGGAATGCGGAAGTCAGAAACTCAATGTTTCCAAGAATGAGCATATGTTCTTCCATTTTCTGAACTTTCCTTTCTGCACTTCCTTTTCCATATTGCAGCATGCGGAAGTTGGAAACTCAACTTTCATGACTTTGACTTTATAGCTTCCCATGGTTCTGCTTTCCAAACTTTTATTTTTGCACTGTGGAATGCAGAAGTCGGAAACTCAACTTTTCATGCCTTCGACTTATTGCTCTCCATGGTTCTCCACCCGCAATTCTTTTCTGAACCGTCGATATGATTGCGGAATTGTTCTCATCTATCTAATGTTTACTAACTATGAAACTTCACCTCGCCCTTCTGTCTTTTTCATATCTTATCCTTAACCATTGGATCTCATGCGGGAAGCTTCCTTACCGTCGATTTTATATTGAATACGAATCTCACCATGTCTTGCAGAACTTCACCATTTCTTTGCGAAAATCCTCTGTGACTGTTTCTGATAGTTTGTTTATGCCATATCATCATCACTACCTTTGTCCTGCCATCATATCCACTAGTTATTTCTTTTTTATTCATGAGCACCTTTGACATCAATGACAACTATATTCTCAATAGTACTTGGATCATGTTAATAACTTCTAGGACCCAATTCATTCCACTCATTCAACCTTTCATCTTCTTAATTATCTTTTCTCTATCTCTTTATCAAGTCCAAACTCTGATGCTAGATGGATCAAGTACTCACCTCATAAGCTGAGCAAAATATCACTCATAATTCTATTATAAATATTATGTACTTGCTTCAAGTATTCAAAACTTCAACCTTTACATGGCTACCCATACACACTCATAAATATGAAACTTCACATTTGACCGATCCTAGGACCTTTTTCGCATTTTCTAAACATTTCGACACTACCCACTTCTTTACTTGATATTCATCTCTTGTATCTCTGCTCAAACAAATTAATGTATCCATATTGGGTTCAACTCTCTCCAAGACTATACAAATCACTTAGGAGACTTATACCACTACAATGTCAAAGTGTGTAGCATCAATCTTCAAATGTTCCCAATGATTGTAATATCAACTCAACTTTATATTTCAACACAAATCAACTATGTTTCATTGTCCTCAATCAATGTTCGATTAGAACGAGATTTCAGTCCTTAATCATTTCAAGTATTATTATCATCTTATCATCTATTCTTTTCGGTAGGTCATCATCTTTAAAAGAGTTTCAATTTGGTCAAGTCCCTTTCATATTTGGACTTCTCATTACTTCTTTCTTTGTCCTTGATCTATGTTTGATCTCATGAAACTTTTGAAAGTCCCACACACATTTATGTGTCTGCCTACAATACATGTGTGGGTCGTAATTACAATTTGACATGGCCTTTGTCAAATGTGCTTTTCAATCTTTCTTTACTCACTCAATGTACTTATTCCTTAATGCATGATGGTTCTTGTATATATTTTTGCTTGTATTTTCTATTATGAAGGAGTGTTGATGATCATAATATAATTGGAAAACTTCCTAGATTTCCATCATCCAGATATGCTATTAGTTCTACTTCTATGATATTATCATCAACTCTTGGTTCATTATCATCCATTTGTGGAGAATAGTATTCTTCCTTGATATCTTCTATTGGCATTTCCTTTTCATTAACATGATTGACTTCAAAGACAATATCATTGTCTCTCTTGTTTGGTACTTCTAATTTTATTTTCCATACTTTTGTGAGTCTTGGATTAGGAGGCCTTTTCATGCCACAATTTTATGAAATATGTCCATAGTTGTGAAATTTGAAGCACTCAACATTGTTATCCATCATACTTCCACAATTTCTTGATATGTGACCATAGTTATGACATGTGTAACATTGGACATTGTAGGAATCCATAAAAACATTTCTATTCTAGCTCGAATATTTCTTGCATGAGTTATGCAATCAATACATTTAGGCCCATAATAGTTGCAAGAGAAATAATAACCATCAAAATTCTTTTCATACCTTGGAGAAAATGATCTTCTTGGTGGTATAGTCCTTCTGAATATATGAACATAGTTTTCCTTCTTGTAGTTTCCTTTTGTTTGATGGGAGCTTCTAGAGAAATTTGCATAGTGGCTAGGCTTCTCTTTAACTTTATTCTCTAGAGGCATGGAATTGTCTTATTCAATGTTCTTTGTTGATTAATAATGTCTTCTAAAACTAATGAAATTTTATTGAACTTCAAGTTTGTGGCATCCATTCTTTCCAATTCATTTTTCAAGGAGATGATCTCATTTTTTTTCTTGCTTGAAAGATTCCATCATTTTCTTTCAGAAGTTTTATCATACCTTCTACAATATTTCATGCTTATTCTGATCAGATTATAGCACTACTCAACTGAATATTTGTCTCTTCTAGTTCATTTATGAGAAGGGTGATTTCAAACTCTTTGGTTTGCACAGACTGTTTCTCTCTGATAGTAAACTTCCTCATGTTTTTGTAACAAGTTCTGTTTTTTTTTGTTTCTTTCACTTGTTCTCTTAAATCAATTATGGTATTTTCAAATTCAGTTAGCTTATTTTCCAACAGTGTATTATTTTCTTGAAGATGCTTCAGATGTACCATTAGCATATCATATGTATCCATTTCTTTATTCAACTCCACTAGCGCACAAATGAGTTCTTCTTCAATATTTACTTTGCCTTCAACTTCATCATTTGCTTCAATATGTTCTTCATTTTCTGTATCAAATTATTCCTTTTGATGAGCTTGACTATCATCCTATATTGTGAACAAACTTCATTATATACTTCTTCTACTTTTGTCTCATTAGTATTTACTTCCTCTTTTGATGTCTCTTCTTCTTGATCATCTCCATATTCTTTCTCTGCATATATTGTTTCCATGGTGGATGTTTCCTTTGATTAAGTGTCTTATAACTTGTTCCAAATCTCCATTGTTGATTTGCATTGTTCCAATCTTTCTTTCACAAATCATGCTAGTCCTTCCAGGATGGCATTCATTACCATTCTATGGTTCTTCTTTAGCTCCTTTTCAACAACATTATTTGGTTCTCCTTTTGAAGGAACATAATCAGAAACAACTGAATCCCAAACATTGATTCCTAATGCCTTCAAATACCACATCATTCTTATACTTGATGACGCATACTTTGTCCCATCAAATAATGGTACTCCATTCATCAAAAATGATATATTTTCATCCATGTGTACTATAGAGATATTCCTTCGAGTGATTAGAATGTTTTGAAGGAACCTACTCTAATACAAATTGTTGGAACACATAGTGATATGGAGAAGGGGGGTGAATCAATATTATGCAAAATTACTAAGTTTTTACTTCATTAAAAAACAATCATAATGTTATTAATATCAACCAAGTACAATGTAGAGAAAATATAATATACAATGAATGTATATGGAAAAATAAATATAATGTATTGATAAAAACCATAGTCAAATAGATAAACATGTCGGAGATATCCAATGCTCTTCATCTTTAACTGGAAGGAGGCTTCAACCCCCTATTTATTAGTCACCTCCAACTCATAGGAAGCTTCCAGCTACAACTAGGAGGAGGCTATGACCCCCTCATACACTTCCTCTAACTTTCCAGCTTCAACTGGAAAGAGGATACGACCCCCTCATGCACTTCTTCAAGTTTTAATTCTTCAACGAGAAGGAAACTACTACCCCCTGGGATACACTTCAATCTTATTTATGTACTTCACTTCTTCAATTGTTTATATTAGTTCATCAAATAGTCCGTTAAATCATGGTCTAATGGTCCATCCCCTTAGCATCCTATACATTCCCAGGCTCAACCTCATCAACAATAATTGTTCAGTCAATGATTGCTTATTTCAAGTTCTCATGTAATCCTTAGGATCAGTTATTATCATATCCATTATTAATTCTTCAATATGATCTTACAATAATTATTTTCTTAGTATTTTAACTATGTTTCTATAATAGTTCTCACATCTGTGTATATTCTTCAACTTATGTTCAAACCTTTAAACAGCCCACAACTAGTCCAGAAAGACTTCTCAAACAAGTCCATATTTGATGCTAATACCAAGTCCAAATATGATTTATCAAAATATTATAAACAATTACAAATATGTACTAACAAAGGTCTATTATGGCTCCTTGATCATCCTTGGTATGTATCCATCATTTCTAGCCCTCAATCTCCCTTTTGTATCCTTACATCTCTGTTGTTATTTTTGTTGCCTCGGACTTATCCGTTTTTCTTGTTTTATCCCTTTAACTTAGCCTAAAATTTGTCCAAACATTGAACTAAATCATCTCTTCTTTCTCTTCATAATTCAGTCCTTAAATTTGGCCTTAATTTTTTGTATTATATTCTTTAATGCATTTTCTCAAATCAGTTCACTTCATCACTTAAAGTTTGGTTCATTTTAGACTCAACTTAGTGTATTTATACACATGTTTTACTAACTAGGGCCTACCTGTAACTTAGTCTCATTTTATTCTTGGGATGAGATGTTAATTCTGCTATAAGTCTTATTTGGGGCTGACCTAACATATTTTGACAATTTCCCTTTTTTAATGCAACTTCAAGGCCTATTTAAAGCTCTTATTTTAAGGCATCTTCAATGCTAATTTCAAGCCATCTTCAATTCTTTTTCAATACTTTTGTATGACAATTTCATGTCGTCAAATATTAATTACTTTTAGGGGTTGCCTTATTACATTTGAGGGCTTATTGGCTTCTTCTACATTTCTTCAAGATAGTTCACATAATCATAGCTTCATGGCTACATCATCATAGGATTCTTCACTTATTACCAAGACTTCATCAATATATCATATCAATGATTTTGTTCAAACCAAACAATCAAACAATCAATGACACTTCACCTTATCGATTCTCTTAACATCAAGGAAAACCTTACTCAACAATTCAAGTACATGATGGTCAATTAATTGATGTATTGTGTGTTATGTGGGTACCAGATCTGTATTATAAAAAATTGGATTCTAACAGCGTGTAGTGGCAGTGTCTCAATGCATCCTAAAGGTTTCCGAGCTTATGTCCATGGTGGGATTCTTGCAAATGAAATGGAATTAGGGAAAATAATTAAGCTTCTTGCATGCATCTTGGCACACCCTCGGGGATCAGATCAATCGGATATTGTTCATGACAAAGTGAACCTAGCAGAAAAGGGGCACCCTTCTTTGAAAAAGGGAACGAGTTGACTGTGTATGTGGGGCTATTTATGAAAGCTACAAGTATATTGGTCTTTGGGTTCAGTGTGATGTATGTGACACCAGTTGCAGAGAAAATTAAATGCTTTGCTCAAGGAATTTCTGATTTGCTTGGGAATTCAACACTTCAACAGTTTCTTCAAGCTTTAGAACCTGAAGATCTAGATCTAATGTTGTATGGAAAGGGTCATGATTTATGTGTACAAGATTGGAAAGACCATACAGGATCTTCATTCAATGAATTAGAAGACCATATGGTTATTGGGATTCCTAGTATACCTATTGTTCCTTCCTCCTTCACACACACTGCCCAGAGCGATCTGGCAGGATCCTCGGCTTTTGTCCAAGGATTTCAATGGAATGGGGGGCATATTCCCCCATCCACTCCATACGTATCCCCATCAACCTATTATGTAGGAGTGCAGTTTGGAAACACTAACCCTTACAGGAAAGGTTTTAAAACTCTCGTCTCGACCCCGTTCATGAGCTCTCCCTTTTCGTTGTTTAGTGGAGGGATACATGCTCTTGTTTTTCAAACCCCAGTTTCAACTAGGGCAGCCGAAACATCTTATACTACACCTCCCACCCATAATCCTATGGCTTATGGATGGAATCTGTTCAAAAGTAACCCATCCACTTCGCAACCGATGGCAGGGGGCAACCCCACCTTCACTTATGGGAATTTGGGGGCAAGTCCCTCTAATCCCCATTCTGGCACTTTTAGTGCTCCGGTTTGACCTAAGCTTTCGTTCCTGGGAACATTGAACTTGCCATATTTTTCTCAATTGATGAATGACCCGGTGAGGCATGATCCCTCCTGGCCACCTGCCCCCACCAAATTGCCATNGTTGGTGAAGATCCTGGGGCTCATGCCACCACTTTTCATTTATGGTGTTCTTCTAATTCACTGAATGAAGATTCAGTTAGGTTGAGGTTGTTCCAAAGAACCTTGATGAGTACTGCAGAAAAATGGTACATTGAGTTGCCTTTTGTTGCATTCAGTAGTTTTTGGGACTTTGCTAATGCATTCCTTAGCCACTTTCAACTTTCGGTCCGATATGATTTCAGAACGGACTTGTTATCTACCTTCAGGAAGAACAAGGCTACCCACATCTCAGATCACATCCAAGAGTGGAGGAGGAGAAAGAGCCTTATTAAAGCCACTATTCCTCCTGAGTTCTTATTAGAGTGGTTCCTTAAATCCCTATTGCCTTATATATCTAAGGATGTATCCACTTCAAGAGTGACGAATGAGGAAGAAGCTATCCTCAGGGCCCAGCAATTGGATTTGATTTATTCTCAATCTGGGATCTTGTATGAGATTATTCCTAAGGCACCGAGGCCTACCCACGATGCAGAGAAACCTAAGCCTGGACCCCATGCCGATGGTGTGGTTGGGTCTGTAAACTCTCCCACTATAGAATCTTTGGCCAAACAGCTCCATCAGTTGTCCGTCAAACATTCTACGGTGGAGGCATCAAAGGCTGCCCCCTCATCCCAAAATGCAAATGTTTTTGCACAGACCTCTCAGAAGGGCAATTAGCAGCCCAGTGGGAAAAAGAAGAGAGGAAAGAAAGGGAAGGGAAATCAAAACAAGCAGAAACCCGCAAATAATGTTGATGGGGGCAAGAAAGAAAAGAAAAAGGTGAAATTATCATGTAAGTTGTGCCATGAGGATCACCTCGCCCATCTTTGTCCCCTTATGGAACAAGCCCAGAAGCTGTTAAAAGCTCAACAATTGGCTGTCCTAAAGGATCCATTTACCTAAGGGCAGAATTCTGCTTCAGCTTTGAATACAGCAAGGGGCACCCCAAATGCCCCTGACCCCAATTATATCAACATGGTTCGATCTTCGACTTTGCTAAAGACTAGGAATAAAAACTATGAAAAAGAGAATTCTGAGAAGGGTAAGTCTATAGGTGAAACTTCTAACCCTCTCACGACCAAGAAGCCTGTTGAAACTATGCCCAAGATATCGAAAGGTATCTTTAAGAAGACCTTGCATAACCCTAATGCTAGAGCTGCTTCAAACTACTCTGTGGTTGAAGACTTGTCCCAAACCCCTTGGGCAATGTCAGCTTTAGAGGTGTTAAACAGCTATCACACCCAGTGGGATGCACTCTTAGCAGCCTTAGGCAGCATGGACTCGTTAAGTCTCATGGCGAAATTTCACTTGTCCGATGTCAAAATTCACCTACCTTACCATGTAGCCTTATCAATAGATGTCATCCATGGTGGAAAGACAATTGGAAGGGAATTTGTTGACGAGGGTGCTTCTACATGTGTTATGTCCTTGTCATGTTGGAAAGCTCTCGGGTCCCCAGAGCTGGTCACATCAAACACCCTGCTTACTGCTTTCAACGGAAGGTCATTCTATCCACATGGTATCCTACCGACTTTTGAAATTAAGCTAGTAGGTAAAGCGGTATCTATTGAGGTGGAGGTGATTGATGCACCTTTGGACTATAATTTGCTTTTGGGAAGAATCTGGACTTATGCCATGTCTGCTATTGCATTGGTTGTCTTTCGGGTGGTAGTGTTTCCACACGAACGAAAGTTGGTTACTGTTGACCAACTCGATTTTACTTGAAAAGGCCACATGGAGTCTAATGAGTTCGATGTGCCATTGGTTGATCAGGTCAAAACTGCTGCATAGAGCTTAGGGGCTAGAATGTATGCATCATTGATGGGTACATTTGATCTTCCAGCTCCTATTAATTATATAGGTTCTACTAGTGTGGGAAATTCCATTGCTATGGTTGTCGATAGGACTGATCCTTGGGTCCTCTCTACCCACCATGAACCTGAAGTGCCCCTATCAGCAGTGGAAGTGGATTACCAAGCTATCACACAAACCATTGTTGATTCCATTTCGGTTCCACTCTCAGTCTCAGAGGAATTGGAAGAAGTCTATCTGCCTGCTTGGGTAGAAAACTCTTTGCATTTGACAAATTGTTTAGATATGGTTTTACCTTCTGATGAATCCATTCTGGAAGCCATGTGCGGATGAGATAAGATCTATGAAGATCTTCATCACCGATCCTATTTTCTTCCAGAGCTAAGCAGGATAGAGAATCAAGAGTTTCATGTGAGACTGAAGATGATGTTGATACACCCATTAACCCTTTACCAAGGGAAGGAATGTTTGCTGAGGGGAATATGGAAAATACTTCTGCTACTATCCCTATCAACATCTCTATAAATCCTGATGTTGTGCAAAATATACATATCAGTGCAAACTGCTCTCCTGAGGAGATTGCAATCTATACATCCTTGTTTAAGGAATTCTGCAACATCTTTGCTTGGTCATATGAGGAGATGCCAGGCATTGATCCATCTATAGTCGAGCACGAGATCCGAACATACCCTAACACTAAACCTGTTCGGAAAAAGTTGAGACCTGTTAACCCGCATAAAGCAGCGGCAGTGAAGGCTAAAGTGGAAAAACTACTGAAGGCCGGTTTTATTTATCCCATAGCTCTGATGGAATGGGTGTCCAACCTTGTTCCTATTGATAAGAAGCAAGGGACCATACGCGTCTGTACTGACTTTACAGATTTGAACAAAGCCTATCCTAAGGACAACTATCCCATGCCATTTATAGATCAAATTATTGATGCTTGCGCGAGAAGTGAATTTTTTTCGTTTATGGATGGTTTCTCCGGATATAATCAAATTCAAATAAAACCGGAAGACCAACATAAAATGGCTTTCATTTATCCTTGGGGTACCTTCGCATACAAAAAAATTCCCTTTGGATTGAAAAATGCTGGGGCAGAATTTCATCAGGCAATGAATTTTTCCTTCCATGATATCAAAGCCATTGTCAAACCTTACCTTGATGATCTACCTGCACATTCTCGTAAGAGGATTGACCGTCCAGATCACTTACGGTTGATATTTGAATGATGAAAATACTATAAAATCCGCTTGAATCCCCACAAGTGTGTGTTCTGTGTCGATTCAGGGAGACTGCTTGGGTTCATTGTTTCTAATAGAGGCATTCAGGTGGATCCATTAAAAGTAGTGGCCATTGTAAATCTGCCTCCTCCTCGTTCTATCAGGCAACTTCAGAGCTTGTAGGGAAAGTCCAATTTTCTTCGACGTTTCATTGTAAACTATGCCAAGATTACCAAGGGTTTCATGCGCCTACTAAAACAGGACACCTCATTTGTATGGGATGAAACTGCACAACTTGCTTTCGAGGCATTGAAAAAATCTTTGTTGTCAGCACCTTTACTGCGTCCGCCAGATTACTCTAGGGATTTTATATTATATCTGGTTGTGTCTGAGTCGACCATTGGGGTAGTCCTGGTCCAGGAGGATGATAAGCTCCAAGAGCATGTCGTTTACTATCTTAGTCGTGTTTTAGCTGGATTTGAATTCAGGTACTCCCACGTCGAGAAATTGGCCTTAGCAGCTGTCTATGCTATTCAGAGGTTACGCCACTACATTTTACTGAGGACTACAACAGTAGTGGTGGATGTTAATCCTTTTCAATATGTTTTTTCCCGATGGATTGTTGGAGGCAAATTCAACAAATGGATAGTCATTTTCCAAGATTTTGACATGGATTTCCAGTCCGCTAAATCTAAAAAATCCTTAGTTTTTACTGAGCTTATAATAGAATTTCCAACAGAAGAAGATGTAGTCATTGAAGAAGACTCATTCCCATATGAGAATATCTTCTTGATATCCACCTCTCACCCCTGGTACAGAGATATACTTATCTATCTCCAGAATTTGAAGTATCCTGCATCTTTCTCATGGGAGGAACGACGTAAACTACGCCTTCCTGCCAAGAACTACCTCATCATAGGAGATACTTTATATCGTAGGGGGGTAGATTCCATTTTGCGTCGATGTCTTACCCATGAGGAAGTGGAATGTGTGGGGGTCATTTATCTGGGTTAGAAATGGCCAAGAAGATACTACGTGCCGGTTATTTCTGGCCCACGATATTTAAGGATTGTGTGGAAGCCATGAAGCATTGTCATCCTTGTCAGCTTTACACCAGGAAGATGTGGTCACATCCTGCTCTGTTATTTCCCGTTGTCTCGTTGGGCCCCTTCATGAAGTGGGGGATTGATTACATGACGTGTAACCCAGCCTCGGCTGGGGGGCACAAATATATCATTTTCATTGTGGACTATTTTACGAAATGGGAAGAGGCAATGCCCACCTTTAAAGCCCATGGGGAAACCGCAGCTTTTTTTGTGTTCAATCAAATTATAGCACGGTTTGGTATACCCAAAGTGATTGTCACTGACCATGGTAGTCATTTTCAAAATAGCATGATGACAGAACTGACCACTATGCTTGGATTCAGACAAGAACATTCATCTTCGTACTATCCTCAAGAAAATGGTCGGGTTGAGGCTGTTAATAAAACTTTGAAAACTATCCTCAAACGTACTATTAGTGCAACCCGTTCTAATTGGCATATCATGATATACCCCGCACTTTGGGTGTATTGAACTAATGTAAAAACTACTACGGGTTTCTCCCCCTTCCAACTCATTCATGGAGTGGAAGTCGTCACCTCGATTGAATGTGAAATCCCGTCCTTGAAAATAGATATTCATGTGTTACCTGATACGATGGAGCTTGAAGAATGTTTAGTACATTTATAACATCTTGATGAATAGCGTAGAAATGCACTAACAGCAAACCAAGCTCACAAAAATAGGGTCAAAAGCCAATATGATAAGTCGACCAAGCCTCGAATTTTCTCTTAGGGGGAACTTTTTTTCTCTGGGACCAAGACAAAGAACCCCTGGGGGCAGGAAATTTCAGGTCTATGTGGTTAGGAACTTATGTCATGTCGAAGGTGTTAAAGAAGGGCGCATATGAATTAATTTATTTTGATGGGAATAAGCTGCTTGAGCCTAGGAATGGGCTCTACCTGAAAAGGTACTATGCTTAGGCTTAGCACTTTTTCTTGTATTTTATTGTATGTATTTTTATGTACACTAGTTGTCAGTTTGTGTTTTTTATATCATCTGCTGGTTGTTTCAAATGTCTTCCGAGAGGTTTGCAAGTTTCGCTGATGGCGCCAGTCGCCACACTTGTAATCTAGCTTCAGCTGCATGGGTCATTTATTCTCCCTCATGACAGTTATTTGCCTCAAGAGGTGCTTTCTTAGGTCTCGGTTCTAATAATGTCGCTGGGTATAGGGCTGTAATTGAGCTTCTATGGGATGCTTTGTCATGTGGTATCACTCAACTGGAAGTCTGACTAGACTCTCAACTGGTGGTTTCCCAGCTCAATCGATCTTATCAGGTGCGGAACCCTATTCTATTACGTAAGTTTATGCAAGTTAAGTTATTGGAAATAAATTTTGAATCCATTACATTCAATCATATTCCAAGAAATCAGAATTCATTCACTGATGCATACACTAATTACATCTTGGATTGGCATTTAACACATTTTTCATAAAAATATACAGCATACACATAAAAAACATTTGTAAATAAACCAAAAAAAAACATATATATATGTGTGTGTGTGTGTGTGTGTGTGTGTGTGAATATCTGTCCATAGATAGGTCGAGTCTCTGATCCTCAAATCCAGTCATAACTGTATAATATACAAAATATGGATCAAAGTCCATCAAATTCCCTAGATCTAAGCTGGACCACCTTGGTCCCCCCGGTCTCCTTGTACTCTGGCTTCTTCATCCTCCTCGGCTTCAGTAGCCTCAACAGCATCTATGTATACCAATACTGCTCTAGCTACCCGCCTCAAAAGGTGTATCCAGACATGTGGTACTCCAACCACAAGCTCATGCATGATGGTTGGGATGTGCTCAATCCGTAAGGTGGTTACTCTCTGGGTAAGCTTGGCTAGCTTCCCCTCAGGAACCCTAATCATCCCATGGTCTTCTCCTAAGACAGGATGCACATACATGCATGGATACCCTTCAGGGCAAACTGGTCCAATATCTGCATTTTAACATGTTTAAAAGATTAGAACTTTTATACATATGTATATATCTCTATATTTAAAATTCATAAAAATTTTAAAACTTGAAAATAAAAATTACCTAACTCTCCCCATGCTCCTTTTGGAGGGAGGACAAGATCTGGATCACCACGAAAATCCATTCCAGCATATGGAAATTGCTCCAGTGTTGGCAACTGTCACTCCCACCAAAAGTAGAAGTCATCATCATAAACACTTTGCACTGAGCCACCACGTCCCTGGCAGAGGAAGATATCTCCCCATCTACTCAGCCTAGGCAGACGAGGAGAACGAACTGGTAATGGTATTGCAGGGCTCAATCCCAGCACTCTCGAAGAAGAAGAAGGCTACTAGTATGCTAGAATATCCAAAATTCTTTCTCCTTCCTCTCTTGCAGTCAGAGAGTTGTTTCCTCATAATCAGGATCACTCCCGAGCACCAATCATATAGGGCGTATAATCCACTACTAGTCTCATCTAGTTCTGTGTAGCAAGGTGAAGAGAAGATGGTCTCGCAACCCTCACTATGGTACTTGTTAATACCTGTAGAGGAAGATCACGTATGTGTACAATAGGGATGCAACTCCCTCTCTTTTGTGTGCCTGGTGCGCAGTATATGTCAATGTAGTTCTGGACACTTAGAGGGTCACCGCCTCTGCCAGTGCCTTCCAAGTTTACCAGAGCCCCCCGTCATGATAGACCAGCAATGAAATAGATATCTTCTGAAGCAATCTCTAAGGACTCACCTTGAAGGTCAAACATGCCCAAATCATGATCCCAGTAATTTATCATGAACTCTAGCAGGAAGACATTGGCCCGCATAGATGATGTACAGAAAAACTTTAACAACCCACTTGAACATAAAACATTCATGATGGGGGCATCCTGGAGTGCTTCTTGATCCATATCTTCATGTCCACGCTCCCTCCACTCAAGCACCATCTTCAAACCTAGTAAAAAAAGCATTGCAAACCTTTAGTTTCATGTAAAAATTTAAAAATTTGACCCTATATGCTTCTTGTTCACCTCACGCAGCGTACGCGACTGTCTAGTAAGTCATGTCGCATACTGTACGCGACTGTCCTTCAAGGAAACCCGCATACAAAATGTGTGTACGCGAGTTTCAATATAGCAAACCACATACACAGCGTTCCTTTGTTGAGGGCGCTCAAAAATATAAAATTTGGGCTCAATTTTGAAATTTTCTAGGATCAAATTGAAGAGCTTGGGGTGTAGTATTACCTGACACTTGCGGATTTGGAATTGGTCCACCGGATTGTCCACACCAAGCAACTGAAGGTAGAGGTGAAAACCTGTCTTTTATGGCTTAAAATACAAATGGTGAGTTTTATTTATGTTTTTGAACTATTTATAGAAATTATATTTCTCAAGTCGGTTTTTTCTCTATAGTTCATCATTTCATCAAACTAATACCATATATTTTTTCCTTATAACAGGTTTATCATCGTTCTAAGGTGTTTTTTTCTCATATAGGATGGTTTTTTGTCGTTTCGCATGCATTTTGCATCTATACCTACGCCATCTTATACTTAGTAATCAAAATTTTAACCACGGACTATGGTATTTTTAACCATTAGCTCCTTGTCTTTACCATCATTCTTCCATGGATAGGGCTTTCCTCTGATGAGTATCTTCATTTAGAACCTATGTTGTCTTTTGATACTCATGCTACAGTTGTCTTAGGTACAGGGGAATCTTTTTAGCTATTTTTCACACCAAATGGAGCC
The DNA here is from genome assembly GCA_001517045.1 of Pseudotsuga menziesii. NCBI lineage: Eukaryota > Viridiplantae > Streptophyta > Pinopsida > Pinales > Pinaceae > Pseudotsuga > Pseudotsuga menziesii. The sequence continues at coordinate 605,039 of LPNX010286155.1, read as the reverse complement.
TCATTTTGGTCTCTTTTTACAAGCTATCCCTTTCTAGGACTCCCCGCCCTTATGGAGTTTCTTTAGGCCCATGTTTGACTCCTTAAAATAGACTTGACTGCCAACTTAACTTGTCCGTTCAAGCTCGTTAAGAATATGTGAATGGGCATCCACATTGGTGGTAGGCTATCTCTTTCTCAGACCATGCGGAATAGTATGAGAAAGGATCACTTTCTTTTCTACGGAATTGAGAAGACTATTCTCAAGCATAGGTTTATCACTTTTCCGGACCTGAGGGACTAAATTTACAGAAAAGGAACACTCGGTATGAGCTTAGTTTTCTCTTTTTTGTGCTCTGGACCTAAACATGAAAAATATTTCGAGTTTACTTTATGTCTTTGTCATGCTCGTTAAACACTAAAGAACAAAGCATCAAGTTTATTGTTTTAAGCCCCATTTCTCGTACTCAAATGGATCTTTCCGAGTGATCTTGCTTTCCTTCAAACTCAATCTATATGCTGCTCTTGAAGGAGCGTTGGGTAGGTGGCAATTTAACCTTTTTCAGACCTCCCTGACTAAGTATGAAAAAGGTTCACCTTTTCTTCTACGGAAGTTAAGAGAGTTCTTCTGTGGTATGTTTTATACTTTTCCGGCCTTAGGAGACTAAATTGGACGAAAAAGGACCCCCCCTGGAGTCTTCTTTGGATTTTTCAGACTCTTTAAATGTGAAAACACCGGCTGAGCATGTACTAGTTCAGGCTCATAAAATCCATGAATCAGTGACACTATCAAGCATTATTCCCTCTTCTCTTCAAGCTTGTTAAAAAATGAAGAGAGATCCGAGTTGACTTTCCTGGAATCATTAAAATTTAATAGGGAAGGTAAGGAAGAAGTTTTCTTTTGGTTTTCAGTTAGTGGCAGCATGTCATCCTTGAACATAGCACCCTCTGTCTTTTTCGATACCCGTGTCTCAATGTTCACTTTCAGTTCAGCTATTACTTCAAGTTTTTACTCCTCTTCTTGTCAATTCTACCTAGGGAATCTGATCATGTCTCCTACATGACAGATAAGTCTAGTTGTTCTATCTATAAAGTTAAAAGCTTCCTTGGGTCATCTCTGTGTCATGCTCATTGTTCAAGGACTTAACTCAATGTCTAATTTATATCCTGATCCCATAATTGGTGTATATGTTATCACTTATGTCCCCTTCCTTTACCCAGTTCCTAGTCACTATTGTGATCCGTTGGAGGATCTATTGCCTTCCTTATCACAGTATGGTTCTGCATCAGCACTTCTTGACGACGAAGACCTAGAGTTTTGATGATCGTACCTCAGGATTCACTTTCATTATTGGTGAATTCCTTTGCTTCAGTTGTCAATTATTACCTATTGATTGACAACCTGTTGAATCCGCTCCATGTTCGACTTCAACCTACATTTATTCACATGGCTTGGATTGTACTGGTTCTTTGGGATTGTTTATGAAGACCTTAGTTCCCTATCTATGGACTAAGTTGCCCAAGATTATGTTCTATCCATTTACACAGCTTTCATATCTTTGAAGACTCATCATTATTGTATATTGTGGCTTCGATCCACCTTTGTAATATACGCGGTCTTGTACCTGTACTATATGATGTACTCAAACTTTGTAAGGGAGCTAGTGTTCCAGTATATTGAACATAGCATCCTCGGATATGACTTTGTATATGACATTATTATGTATCCGTTTCAGGTACTACCTCCACTCCATTGGATTTCTGAGTTCTCCAAAGATAATGATTATAATGTATTTCGACCATCACTTCCCTTTGACCTCACACATTAGGGGGCATCTGTTATCAAGCCAAATGGAACTTCTCCATCCGAGTGTCGACACTTCATATGTTGGTACACAAAAGGACACTTTTGGATTGAAGGTTTCCTAAACACTATAGATGGGCATGACATGAGATGCATTCACTATCCAACCAGCTTGCCATTTTACCTTTCTATATGTTGATTGTCGTACGCGACTATCTCCATAGAAACTCACATACATACGCGGCTATCTTCTTTGACAACCCGTGTACTGTACACGACTATGCTCATTGCAACCCATGTACAGATCTGTACGCGGGTTTCCCTTAAAGTAACTCGCGTGTCATACGCAGGTTGCTAGTATCAATAGTCGCGTACACATCCATTCGACATTTAAATAATTAAACATGATTAATGGAGATTTGTTGAGCCCTAATCATTAACTATCTCAACTGTCTCAACCTTCTCAACCTTCGAAACTGCTATATTTCCCAAAGTATAAACAGAGGCCTTGGGGAGGGAATTAATCAATCAATCTTAGAGAGAAAAGTTATGCTAGTGGTATATCTTCAGAAGTCTTTGGATCAACAGAACTTTGAGTCCTTTGGTTGCAGAGGAGTCCTTGTCTCAAGCGTTGGGTTGTACACTTATCTCATTCACTATTTTTAATAAAGAGAATTCTTCTTCCAACTTTGTGTTGAGTCTCTTTCATGTATTATGGTTGATGAATATTTTTGATTAAGCACTCTATATATTGTTTATCTAACCTATCATATATACATGTATAAGATTGTACTTGGAGAATTTTATCTTTGTAGGTGAAGGAGGTGCATCCCTAAAAGATTTGGAGAGAAGCAGAGCGGGAGAAGAAAAAGCTTGGATCAACCGTCATTAATCAAGTGAGTTCAACATTTCTTCTTATTCCTTTTATGTACTTTAAAGCTGATTGTCTATAATTTTTAGAAGTACATTGGTAACCCCAGACCCTAGGTTACAAGGGTGTTTATTCCTGAACAACATACACTGAAGCTGATGATCAAATTATTTGGTTCTAGTAGGTGGTCAGTGGAATGACAATAAAGCAGTGGAATGACAATAAAGCAACGCAGAAGGCTAATTTTCTTTTCAACCTCTCTATCACACTTGCCACCGGAGGGATTCTCAGGATTTCCTTTAAAGTTTCATATTCACAAGGCCCATACAAACCTAAGTTGGCTTCCCATAGCACATACATGTTTTTATCAGCTAGTCCTTCCACCATATACTAGTTTTGAGATGATGCAAGCTCGTCTTCATGCCATCACTGAAATTCATATTGCAGAAGGGTTTGGTTTTTCATAGAGATATCATGGTGATTGGCGATCCATGAGATTTAAAAAGAGGTACCCAATTATTCCAACACTTTTGATGAGGATACATTGGTGGCAACTCTGCATGGACGAAGCACATATGGTTGAGAGCAATGCAGTTGCAGCAATGGAAATGGAAATGCTCATTTAGTTGTTGACTAACTACTTGATGATGATTTTCCAGAGGATTTCATTAAAGGTCTTATTTTGTCAATTCATTTTCTCCTTCCTATAGAACTACTTGTTGAATGTGAGAAAAGAGATCCAATTCTGGAAATTGTTGCATATAGGTGGGGCCAATGTGATGATGAACTTATTGATGTTACTAATGAAAATACTATGTCCAAATTCCATAAAGAAATGTCGACAGGTGGAATGTTAAATGATGTTAAGGGAGATCAATGTTTGAAAATTATATCACATTTGTTGTTTAAATATTGATAGCTCCATCGAATACTTATGTAATGACAAAATGCTAAATGTTCAAGGATTGAGATAGCAGGTCTTTATTTTGGTGGCTCTTGTTGTGGGTATTCGTGTTTGATTTGAATCAGTGCTTTCTGTTGTCCCATGTTAAGGTGGCATCCGATCACTCACACACACCTAGCAATGCGTCCAAAGTTCATTGGAAACAAGATTGAAAGTCTGAGATCGCTCAAATTATAGGAAACTTTACAACTATGATGCCAAAAAAGATTGGCGCATCTACATCAAACACTTCAGCCAGATGTTGAGTTTGAAATGGCAGAGTATTGGGAGATAGAGAATTATTCAAATATTCAGTTCCAGATTACTTGCCAAGTTACATATTTTAAGGGCGATTGGTGATGAGGTGACAGTCAAATATTTGGTAAAGGGGCACTTGGTATTAATAGCTGACAGTTGAGCTATCTTCTCCAGATTTTCTGTCAGGGAGCTCGAGATTGTCTTTATTTTAAATTTGCAACAGAGCATCTTTTGCGGGAGGATTGTTCAATCTGTAATATTATAAAAGACAGAATTAGAAATTGCATAGGGGGTGAGATTTCTAGCCGAGATTTGAGGCAAGGCATGTATGCACTTTGTTTTTGTTAATAGGAATTAGCTTCTTTGAAATGATTATGTTCATATGAGTTGCCTTTCTGTTTTAATAATTGAATTTCATGTGTTGTGATTTTGTCTGGTGTATGGTCTTATTAATCCATTTCTAGATTCTTGTTATTAATGTGAAGTTATCCTTAAGTACTATATGTAGAACCAGGTTCATGTCTTTCATAGAGTCATACTTGTAGCTTTATCTTATTGATCTTGATTGTGATATATATACTATTGTTCAGTATTTTCTTTTGAATGTCGCCTGATTTCTGTAGTAAGTCTTACCTACCACCAAATTCCATAAATTCATTTTTCAACTATCCATTAAACCAATTTAAGATTTATCTAAGCTTGACCCTAGCAGTTGGGGTTCAACTTTAGTGATAACATATTCTGGCGCCATTGCTGGGGACGGAGGAACAAATACATACTTCCCTGGGCTATATGACAATGAATATATCCAGACTTTGCTGGTGAACAAAGGCTGGTAACATAGTGGCTGCAAATTTCTTCACTGGGCAACTCCAAAGAATCCAGAGGCAACTCCATTTGTTGAGGATCCAAAATCCCATCACAGGATCGAATGAAGGCCATTGTGGCTTGGAGGTTTGCACCTCTTGACTTTTCTACAGTTCCTGGTTTCCCACATCCGGTACTGAGTATGATAGAATGGGGAGATTTTTTTCCTATCTTCATAGAAAGGAGAAAATATAATCTTGTTGATCACCTCATCAAATTCCATGAATGCATGAATCTGCTAGATTTACAACACGAGGATGTTCGTATGAATATGTTCATGTATTCATTGGATGGTGATGCACGTGAGTGGTATTTCTCATTGCCTCCTTCTAGCATTTCATCATTGAAGGACTTCCACACAGTGTTCCATGAGCACTGTAAAAGGTACTTTCTAGATGAGTTATTATTTTAAAATTGTTGTGAGGAATATGAATTGCATGATGAGGATGAAATATTTTCTATGGCTACTTCCGAGGAAGATTCACAACTCATACTTGATGGTAAAATCCATGATTATGTAATTGAGAATGATACTACTTCAAATTCAGTTGAGCAATATGATAAGGCTGGGAAGGAAGAAGATAATTTATTGTCTACTATATTTTTTCATAACTCTGTTTTACAGCAAGAGGATTTTCTTTCTCCTTATGTACCTATCACTTCAAATTTAGATGAAAAAGATGATAATAATGAGGAAGATCATGCCAATGCTTTTTCAAATCAACCTTTCTATCATGAACATAAATCTGACCCAGGTATTAAGGGAAATGATGAGAAGTTAGATCTGCCCACTATACTTTCTCATGCATCAAAGGTCGAAAAGCAGTTTGAAAAGCCATTGATTTCCATTATTGAGTTGTTTGAAAAGAGAAATAATAGAGAGGAAAATATTTATGTTTCAGAACCTATTGAAATTTTAAGTAGTGAGCCTATTTATGATGAATATTCAGGTGATGAAGAAAGGATTTCTGAATCTATATATATTGAATTTTTCAACAATCAACCGATGTATGCTAGTTCTAAATCTGATGATGAGAAATTACCAAATCAATCCATTATATTTTCTTCTTCATCGAATGTCAACCAACAAATTGAAGAACATCATGAAGCAGAGGTTACTGATATTCAAAATTTAGGAATTCATAAATATCAGCCTAAGTATGATAGGTATTTTGATGAAGAAGAGCAGTTTTTTCAATCACCTATCGAACCCTTCAGTTATGATGCTATATGTGACAGTGACACCCATGAGAAGGAAAGAGGAGAGAAATACTCAATGGAAACTCTTGAGCATCAGTTACGTCTTTTAGATCAAAATAAATATATCAACTCCAAGGTAAATTTTTATATATTTCATGATTATGTCGCTGATTATTTGGAATCTATGAGCAAAATAAACATGAGACAATTCATGCTTAGAGAATGTTGTCTCCACCATCGATTGCACTTTTTTATGCATTGGATTTTTTCAATTTTTCAGTCCAGATCAAGATTACAGTCAATCAATAGGCTTTTAAAATGGTTATGCTGGAAATTTCATATTACATGATGAAATACTTCAACTTATTAGAGTAGATAGTGCGAATAAATAAGCTCGTTTCAAGGGAATTTATTCTCATTCAGTCTTTCAGCAGTAGAGCAGTTATTTGGATTTTCAGTAACAATTTGGATTACTTTTCAGTTTGTCGGTTTGCAGCAGTATGTTTTCATTTCAAAAGTGTGTTTAAATTTGAATCAAGTTGCTGAATTTGATAGAAGCATGAAGACTCCAGCCCAATGGAAAATAATATTGGTATAGGACAGAATTAATTTTTTAGTTTTTAGTAAGAGTCCACTTCAGATTGCAAAAATGGAATGAAGGCACTTGTTCTACAAGTTCTTGGTATCCCATAGGAGGCATGCCATCCCCAGACGAAGCCAGATGTTGGTACCATATCTGTATTATAAAAATTTGGATTCTAGCAACGTGCAGTGGCAGTGTCTCAATGCATCCTGAAGGTTTCCAAGCTTATGTCCAAGGTGGGATTCTTGCAAATGAAATGGGATTAGGGAAAACAATTGAGTTTCTTGCCTGCATCTTGGCACACCCTCAGGGATTAGATCAATCAGATATTGTTCATGACAAAGTGAACCTGGCAGAAAATGGGCACCCTTCTTTGAAAAGGGAACGAGTTGACTGTGTATGTGGGGATGTTATTGAAAGCTACAAGTATATTGGTCTTTGGGTTTAGTGTGATGTATGTGACACCAGTTGCAGAGGAAATTAAATTCTTTTCTCAAGGAATTTCTGATTTGCTTGAATTCAACACTTCAACAGTTCTTCAATCTTTAGAACCTAAAGATCTAGATCTAATGTTGTATGGAAAGGGTCATGATTTATGTGTACAGGATTGGAAATACCATATGGAATATCACAAGTACACTAAAGCTGACAATCAAATTATTTGGTTCTGGCAGGTGGTCAATGGAATGACAATGGAGCAATGCAGAAGGCTAATTTTCTTTTCAACCTCTCTAATGCACGTGCCACCAGAGGGATTCCTAGGATTTCCTTTAAAGTTTCATATTCACAAGGCTCATACGAACCTAAGTTGGCTTCCCATAGAACATACATGTTTTTATCAACAAGTCCTTCCACCATATACTAGTTTTGAGACGATGTAGGCTCGTCTTCATGCCATCACTGAAATTCATATTGCAGAAGGGTTTGGTTTTACATAGAGATATCATGGTGATCGGTGATCCATGAGATTAAAAAGAGGTACCCAGTTGTTCCAACACTTTTGACAAGGATACATTGGTGGCGACTCTACCTGGACAAAGCACAGATGGTTGAGAGCAATGCAGTTGCAGCAACGGAAATGGAAATGCTCATTTAGTTGTTGACTAACTACTTGATGATGATTATCCAAAGGATTTCATTAAAGGTCTTATTTTGTCAGTTCCTTTTCTCCTTCTTGTAGAACTACTTGTTGAATGTGAGAAAAGAGATCCAATTCTGGCAATTGTTGCATATAGGTGGGGCCAATGTGATGATGAACTTATTGATGTTACCAATAAAAATACTCTGTCCAAATTCCATAAAGAAATGTCGGTAGGTGGAATGTTCAGTGATTCCGAGGGAGATCAATGTTTGAAAAATTATATCACATTTGTTGTTTAAATATTGATAGCTCCATCGAATACTTATGTAATGACAAAATGCTAAATGTTCAAGGATTGAGATAGTAGGTCTTTATTCTGGTGGTTGCCATTGTGGGTATTCATGTTTGATTTGACTCAGTGATTTCTGTTGTCCCGTCTTAAGGTGGCATATAATCACTCACACACACCTAGCAATGCGTCCAGAGTTTGTTGGAAACAAGATTGAAAGTCTGAGATCACTCAAATTATAGGAAGCTTTACAACTATGCTGCTAGAAAAGATTGGTGCATCTACATCAAACACTTCAGCAAAATATTGAGTTTGAAATGGAGAAGTATTGGGAGATGGAGAATTATTCAAACATTCAGTTCCAAATTTCTTTCCAAGTTACACATTTTGAGGGCAATTGGTGATGAGGTGACAATCAAATATTTGGTAAAGGGACCCTTGGTATTAATAGCTAACAGTTGTGCTATCTTCTCCATATTTTCTACCAGGGAGCTCGAGATTGTCTTTATTTTAAATTTACAACAAAGCAACTTTTGCGGGAGGATTGTTCAATCTGTAATATTATAAAAGATAGAATTAGAAATTGTAGAGGCGGGTGAGATTTCCAGCCAAGGGCTGAGGAAGGGCATGTATGCACTCTGTTTTTGTTAATAGGAATTAGCTGCTTTGAAATGATTATGTTCATATGAGCCACCTTTTTGTTTTAATAATTGAATTTCATGTGTTGTGATTTTGTCTGGTGTATGGTCTTATTAATCCATTGCTAGATTCTCATGATTAATGTGAATTTATCATTAAGTACTATATGCAAAACCTGGTTCATGTCTTTCATAGAGTTATACTCGTAGCTTTATCTTATTAATCTTGATTGTGATATATATACTAATGTTCAATATTTACTTTCGAATCTCGCTTAATTTCTGCAATAAGTCTTACCTACCACCAAATTCCATAAATTCATTTTTAAATTATCCATTAACCCAATTTAAGATTTCTCTAAGCTTGACCCTAGCAGTCGAGGTTCAACTTTAGTGATAACATGTTCCAATAATTTCCTGCAATTTATTTTTAGTTAATCAAATCACTCATTCTAGTAAAGGTGAGAGTGTAATGTTTACACCTCACCTAGTTGTAATAAAAAATTCAAATATCTTAACCATGTCCTAGCTACTGGAATTATTGATTATATTACCAAGTTGTGTTGAGTATATAGTTGCCATTGATGTCAAAAGTGTTCACGAATGACAAAGGAATAACCATTGGATATGATGGTAGGACAAAATCAGTGAAATACTAAGGTAGTGATGGCATGGCATGGCATAGTTGAGGATGTGGCATGACACATATGATGACATGGAATATGATGGGGTCCAAATGATGATGTCATAAAAGTTCATTTATAACAAATGCAATGGATGATATGGGCATGGATGATAAGACAGCATGAATGACTGATCTGAAGACTTCCGAAATAGTTTTGATAGTATGATGTAAACAATGGTTAATGAAACAAAGAACAAAGGTCGATTGGAAGTAGAGATGCAGTATGAATGAAAAAGCTGGTTAGACAAATGAAGAGTGAAATGAACGGGAGATAGAGTATGTGTAAACAATTGAAGAACAGAGAAACTGTATCTGTGAGAGTGTTTATAAATTCTTCAGAGAAACTATATCTGTGAGAGTGTTTATAAATTCTGTATAATCAGCAGCATGATGAAATTCTCTATATATATATATAAGTATTCAAAACTATTACAAACAGTCGCAGAGGATTTTCGGAAAGAAATTGTGTAGATCCACAAATTCATGGTGAGATCCACATTCGATCTGAAATCGATAGTCAGGAAGCATCTCGCACGAGATCCAACGATTAAAGATCAGTGCTGCAAAAGATAGGTGAAAGGATGAAGTTTTGCAATCCAGAAGATCAGATGGATGAGATTAGTTCCTCTGAAAAGAGATCGACAGTGTGGGAAAAAAATGCGGAAAGGGAATTAAGGAAATAACATTTAAAGATTCTATGAACCTACAACCTGCAATCCGGAAGATCGGACGGTTGAGATTAGTTCCATTAAAAAGAGATCGACCGTGCGAAAGAAAAATGTGGAAAGGAAATTGTGAAAATAACGTTTAAAGATTCAATGAACCCGCAACCCGCAACCCACAATCCAGAATATCGAAGGTAGGGAAAGACTCCAACAAAGGATTGACGATGCAAAAGAAAAATTGAAGAAATAAGCTTGCGGAAAGGAGCTTGCGGATGGAGATTGCGGAAAGCAACTTGTGGAAAGAAGCTTGCGGAAAGAGGCTTGCGGAAAGGAGCTTACGGAAAGGAGCTTGCAGAAAGGAAAGATATGATTTAAGGAAATGTTACATTTCCTCATCCTGCAATCCACATCTTATTTCAGATCAATGGTCAGGAAAATGCCCGACGAAGATCAACGGTGGGGAATCGTTGATGAGGAAACTGTGGTGCGGAAATGCGATTTTGAGGAGGAAATATATGCTCTAGATCGAAGGTCCAGAGAGACTTAGAAATAGGATCAATGGCTCTGATTAAAGCTGGAAGATGATCGTACGGAAATAAAATAGAGAGTACGAAAGAACGCGATTGAAGGGTTAAACTATAAATCGATTAAACATGAGCTTAGGATATTCCCATAGAATCTTAAGAATTCCCAACTAGGGTTGAAAGAAAGATCTTGGGAGCTTGTAAATTCCTGTAGAGGGTTTGAGGAACTCCATAGGCTTGAAGAGCAACCATGGAGAAGAAACCTACGATTTTGGGAAAGAGGATTCCCACTAGTAAAAGATAAAGCATACTCGAATATGTTCTAAAGAGTTGCATTGATTAACTAATTAATTAATTAAATGTTCATAAACAGAATTATGATAAGTGTGATTATCATATTTGAAATGGCATGTTTGTGAAAGGGTGTGTTTCCAGAACAATACATCCACAGGAAACGTGAAGATACTTGTACGTAGAAGTATGAGTGAGAGATGGGGTCTTGTGGTCTATATCAGAAAATTAGAAATAGAGACCAGTGGGTGTGACAGAGAATGGAGGGAGAATAAATCTATCATATTATAGAAAACATATTAGGGTGGTAGGGTGGCGCTAGGGTAGGAAATAGGCCAACATGGGGTTCTTTCCTCCTTCCAGCAGAAGCTGGTAAATAGGGTGTAGGAGCATCCTGTCAGTCGTAGCTAACAATACAGGGTGTCGTAGCATCCATTCAGAAGCAGCTGATAAAATAGGGGGTCGTGTCCTCCTTCTAGTAGTAGCTGGTAAATACGGTGTCATAGCATCCTTTTAGTAGTAGTTGATAAACTAGGAGGTCGTAGCCTCCTTCCAATAATATCTGGTAAATAGGGTGTCGTAGCATCCTTTCAGTAGTAGATGATAAACTAGGGGGTCATAGCCTCCTTCCATTAGTTTCTAGTAAATAGGGTGTAATACCATCCTTGTCTGTAGCAGCAGGAAAAACTATTTGTAAATAAAAAATTTGCGATAATAGGACGTATTGGTGGTTTACCCTATTGGGCTTCCACGTTAAAATTGTGTTCTATGTATTCTTGTTGTTATGTGTTTTTAATGATAGATTTAAAAAGTGGTTTAATTAGTAAAAATATAACAATAGTGATTCACCCCCCCCCCCCCTTCTCAGTATTGACCAATAAACCAACAATTGGTATCAGAGAAGGTTCCTTCACTACAGTTTAACCACTGGAAGGAAGGTCCCATTAAAACCATTATGGATCAACAAGAAGATATTTACACAGTAAATGGATCTCCAATACTTAAAAAAGAAGAATACATATTTTGGAGTACAAGAATGAAAATTTATCTAAAGGCATTGGGACATGATGTATGGAATTCAATGATCACTAATTACTTTCCACCAAACAAGATAAGGACTTCAGCTCAAAAGAAATCCAAGAAAAGTAACTCAATGGCAATGGCTTCAATCCTTGATGGATTACCTGATGATGTCAAAGAGAATATAGGTGAATATAACTCTGCAAAGGAACTTTGGGACAAGATAAAATACATCTACTCAATTGAGCAAAGAGCAGAAGGAAGACTTGATATTCTTGAGGATGTTAGTGAAGATGAAAATATAAATGAAGATGAAGAAAATTTATTTATAGGGACATCAAAATTAGATGAGGAATCAGAAGTGGACATAGAATCCCAATACATGGTTTCTATAGATGAAATTGAAAAATGTAGAAAAAAGAAAAAAGTCTTGAAAGAAAAATTGTCAAAATAACAAGAAGAGAAGAAGTCAAAAGAAGAGGAAGTCAAAACCCTCCAAGAAGAGCTACGCAATTCAAGACAATAAGTGTTGGCTAGTATGGAAGAGGTCAAGAGCTTAAAACAAGAAGTTTTTGAATTCAAGGATGAAGTAAAGAATCTAAAAGATCAGTTGACTGTTAGTGAGAAGTTCAAGGAAAGTACTGAAGCTCTTAATAAAGTCCTGAGCTTACAAAGATACCTCAAGGATAAAACAGGTCTTGGACATCATCATAAAGGATCAAGCTCCATCATTCATGGAAATGTTGAATAAGTTAAATGTCAACATGATGCCTCCAAAGATACACCTAGGCAACAGAAGAATCACTAGGAAATGAAGTCCATTTATCATAATTCTTCTCATCCTCCCAAGATGAAAAATTTCAGAAGACATGCAAAAGAAAAGAGTCATTACACGCATAAAAACCAGAGATTCTCCAAACATACATTCTATGGATATTTTCATTATTGTCACAAGTTTGGTCATAAGGCTGATGAATGTAGAATCAAAGAAGAAGATGGGGGGCTGATAAGGAAAGAAGACACCAACATCTCTAATGTAAAAATACTTATTTGTTTCATATGTCACAGTATTGGACACTTTGAAAAACATTGCAAGAATAGTACATGCAGATATTCCCAGGAAACTCAGAAAAAGGTATGGAAGATGAAAACCAAGGAACAAAGAAATAAAAAAACAGTAAGCAGAGTACCTCTTGGAAAAATATGGAGAAGAAAGGAAGAGTCCAAAGATATAGAAGAAATAAAGATTTCAAACATCAGTGAGGTCTCCAAAGATGATGATGAACATAATTATGACACAAATAAAAAGGGCATCCATTATAAGGAAAAACAAGATGGATATGTAAAAGCACACACCGATAAAAATGAAGGTGAGGAAGAAGGATGTCGTGATGACTGTGGGATCCTTTCCTAAAATATATCTCATGATTTAAAGAAAACACTGAAAATAACATTAGAAAGGATCATATATTCAAGGGGAGTTAAAGTCAGGAAATTCCAATTGGTATCTAAGAAAAATTCAATTGGTATCTAATGTTGAAGTATATTGAAATCTATCTTCTTCAAAGATGATGGGTGATAAAGGTTGGTGTATGGATGACATAAGAGAAAGTATGAAGTAACATGAGAACAATAAAAATGATGGAGTCATAACAAGAGGACAACTACTAGGTGTTGAACAAGCCCTACTCTCAATAGTAGAACCCAAGAACTTTACAGAAGCTAGCAAAAGTGATGAATGGGTCAAATCCATGAATGAAGAACTAGATTAGATTGAGAAAAATGAGACCTAGGAACTTGTCCCAATACCTGAAGATAAGAACATTGTAGGAACCAAATGGATTTTCAAAAGCAAGTTCGATCAATATGGACAAGTAATAAGGAACAAAGCAAGATTGGTTTGTAAAGGGTATGCCCAAGTGGAAGGTATTGACTTTGAAGAAATCTTTTCTCCTGTAGCACGACTTGAAGCCATCAGAATGTTTTTAGCACTATCATGCCATAAAAATTTCAAAGTATATCAAATGGATGTCAAGTTTGCATTCTTGAATGGTAAACTAGAAGAGAAGTATATATTTAACAACCTAAAGGATTTCTCTTGTCAGAGAACAAATATTGTGTCTATAAACTGAAGAAGGCACTCTATTGTCTCGAACAAGCTCCAAGAGCATGGTTTTCAAGACTAGACAGTTACTTGAAACAGCAAGGTTTTAGAAGAGGATCCATTGAAAGTAATATTTACATAAAGATCAAAGGTAAAAGTATGATCATTGTCATTGTCTATGTGGATGATATCATATTTGGAAGAAATATTAAGATTCTAAGTGTATATTTTGCCTCTGAAATGAAGAAAGAATTCAAAATGTCAATGTTAGGAGAATTGACTTTCTTCTTGGGATTGTAAGTCTACCAAAAATACGAAGGAATTTTCATCTCTCAAACTAAGTACATCAAATATATGTTGAAAAAGTTTAAAATAGAAGATTCCAAACCTGTTTGTACTCCTATAGTCATCGGTTGCAAGTTAAGTAAGGATGATGAATCTCTGGAAGTAGGTCATACCATGTTTAGATCCATGATTGGCAGTCTTCTATATGTGACAGCCACAAGACCAGATGTGATGCAAGTTGTTGGATTGGTCGCTAGATTACAGTAAGCTCCCAAAGAAACTATGTAATAAATTGAAGTAATCTCTGTGTTGAGGATTTGAAGTTATGGGTCTCTAGATAGTTGATAATATAGATCTAAAATCCAAAAGAATCCAACAGTATATGCTAGGTTTTTATATGAAGATATAAATGCACAGGCTTAAGGAATTCTGGTAAAAGCGGAAGCTAGTTAACTTACAGGAAGAATAGACCATCAGATATGGCATCGGGAACAAAGTTTTAAAAAAAATCATGTATCCTAGACAGAAAATGGAAGAGTGCGAAAAATGTTGAGTGTAAACTATGTCACAAAAATGTTGACAAAGGAGAGGAAGTACAGTGACAGTGGAATTCCATGGATCTATCTGTTAAGCTATCATTCAAGAATAGGAAGTGTTAAGATAAATGATAATACATTGATTAAATAACATAGTTCAGTTAACAAAGGGGAGATATGATGATAGGGGGAGTTTTCAGAAAGTAGAAAGACAGGAAATCCTATATCAAAATAGGTACAGCATTGGCATAACAGGTTATTCTTTTTCATTGGTTTCAAAGGGGGAGAATGTTTATAGGTTTCCATCAATAACAAAGGGGGATATTGTTGAGTATATAGTTTTCATTGATGTCAAAGGTGTTCACGAATGACAAAGGAATAACCACTGGATATTATGACAGGACAAACTCAGTGAAAGACTAAAGTAGTGATGGCATGGCATGGCATAGTTGAGGATGTGGCATGACACATATGATGACATGGAATATGATGGTGTCCTAATGATGATGTCACAAAAGTTCATTTATAACAAATTCAATGGATGAGATGGACATGGATGATAAGACATCATGAATGACTGATCTGAAGCCTTCCAAAACAGTGTCGACAGTATGATGTAAACAATGGTTAACGAAACAAACAACAGATCTCGAGTGGAAGTAGAGATGCAGTATGAATGACAAAGATGGTTAGACAAATAAAGAGTGAAGCTGCAGAAGAGTGAAATGAATGGGAGATAGAGTATATATAAACAATCAAATAACAAAGAAACTATATCTGCGAGAGTGTTTATAAATTCTTCAGAGAAACTATATCTGCGAGAGTGTTTATAAATTCTATATAATCGACAGCATGATGAAATTCTCTATGTATATAAATATTCAAAACAGTTAGAAACAGTCGCAGAGGATTCCGCAAAGAAATCATGTAGATATGCATAGTCATGGTGAGATCCGCATTCGATCTGAAATTGATGGTAAGGATCCAACGATTAAGGATCAGTTCCGCAAAAGATAGGTGGAAGGATGAAGTTCCACAATCCAGAAGTTCGGACAGCTGAGATTAGTTCCGCTAAAAAGAGATCGACGGTGCGGAAGAAAAATGCGGAAAGGGAATTGCGGAAATAATGATTAAATATTCTATAAACCCGCAACCCGCAATCTAGAAGATCAGACGACTGAGAATAGTTCCGCTAAAAAAAGATCGACGGTGCAGAACAAAAATATGGAAAGGGAATTGTGGAAATAACGTTTAAATATTTAATGAACCTGGAAACCGCAACCCACAATACGGAAGATCGAAGGTCAGGAAATACTCCGCAAAGGATTGACGGTGTGGAAGAAAAATTGTGGAAAGAAGCTTTCGAAAAGGAGCTTGAAGAAAGTCGAGATACGATTTGAGAAAATGTTACATTTCCGCATCCCGCAATCTACATCTTATTTCAGATCAATGGTCAGGAAAACGCCTGACAAAGATCAACGGTGGGGAATCGTTGATGAGGAAATCATGGTGCGAAAATACAATTTTGAGGAGGAAATTTATGTGTTAGATCGACGGTCTGGAGAGACTTAGAAATAGGATCAATGGATATGATTAAAGCTGGAATATGATCTTGCAAAAAGAAAATAGAGAGTATGAAAGAACTTGATTGAAGGGTTAAACTGTAAATCGATTAAACATGAGCTTAGGATATGCCCATAGAAGCTTAGGGATGCCCAGTTGGGGTTGAAAGAAATCTCTCAAGAGCTTGTAAATGCCTGTAGATGGTTTGAGGAATTCCAATGGCTTGAAGAGAAACCATGGAAAAGAAACCTATGTTTTTGGGAAAGAGGATGCCCTCCAGTAAAAGATAAATCATACTAGAAGATGTTCTAAAGAGTTGTATTGATTAATTAATTAATTAATTAATTAAATGTTCATAAACAAAATTATGATAAGTGTGATTATCAAATTTGAAAGGGCATGTTTGTGAAAGGGTGTGTTTCTAGAACAATACGTCCATAGGAAACGTGAAGATACTTATACGCAGAAGTATGAGTGAGAGATGGGGTCTTGTGGTCTATATCAAAAAATTAGAAACAAACACCAGTAGGTGTGACGGAGAATGGAGGGAGAAGAAATATAGAATATTACATAAAACATATTAGGGTGGCAGGGTGGCACTAGGGCAGGCAACAGGCCTATAGGGGTTTGTTGCCTCCTTCCAGCAGAAGTTGGTAAATAGGTTGTAGGAGCATCCTGTCAATCGTAGCTGACAAAACAAGGTGTCGTAGCATCCTTTCAGTAGCAGGTGATAAACCAGAGGGTCGTAGCCTCCCTCCAGTAGTAGCTGGTAAATAGGGTGTCGTAGCATCCTTTCAGTAGTAGTTGATAAACTAGGGGGTTGTATCCTCCTTCCAGTAGTAGCTGGTAAATAGAGTGTCGTAGCATCCTTTCAATCGTAGATGATAAACTAGGGGGTCATATCCTCCTTCCAGTAGTTGTTGGTAAATAGGGTGTAATACCATCCTTGTCTGTAGCAGCAGGAAAAACTATTTGTAAATAACAATTTTGTAGTAATAGGACGTATAGGTGGTTTACCCTATTGGGCCTCCACGTTAAAATAGTGTTATGTGTATTCTTGTTGTTATTTGTTTTTAATGATAGATTTAAAAAGTGGTTTAATTAGTAAAAAGATAATAATACTGATACACCCCCCCCCCCCTCATTATTGACCAATAAACCAACAAGTTGTGCAAATTCAACAACATTGGGTCATCACCTTTTACCTCAATTTGTATTGTTCATAGCAATGACTTGAGAAAAATTTGGCATGAGCAATTTGGTCATTTAAAATATTGCTCATTGCAGCAACTATGTAATCAAAAAATGGCGATTGGTATTCCTCTTATCTATTCTATAGATGGTGTGTGTCTCAGTCATTTTCTTGGAAAACATACAATTTTTAAAAATGTGCCTCTTAGAATGCCTCATCCCCCTTGTAGTTTGTTTAGAGTGATTTGTGTGGTCCGCTTTCTTTTACTTCTTTCTCTGTCTTGAGGTATTTCTTAACTTTCATTGATGACTTCTCTGGATGCACTTGAATTTACTTCTTAAAACTTAATATTTAAATTAAGAACATCAATCTAGACATCAAATACACAAGTTAAGAACAAATAATGGAGGGGAATATGTAAACAACAAATTTACTACATATTGCATTATGCAAGAAATTCAAATGCAACATTTTGTTCCATACACACCATACCAAATTGATGTTACCACAAGAAATAATCTCATGTTAAAATAAATGGCTAATTGGATGCTCCAATCTAAGGGATTAAGTCTTCAATTTTGGGTTAAAGTCATTAATTGTGCCAATTACAAATGTAATCACACTCTCACCAAGGCTCTAAAAGATATAACATCGAAAGAATCATAGAGCAATGTTAAACCAGCTGGAAGCCACTTCCTTTTGTTTTGGTAGTGAAGCACGAGATCATATTCCTAATGAAAAATGTGAAGTATTGCAACCTAAGACTGAAAAGTGCATATTTGTTGGATATTCTAAAGATGTAAAATGTTATGGGCTTTTTCAACCAAAATCCAATGATATAATTATTCGAAGAGATGTTAAATTTGATGAAAATATCTCAGGTTGTGAGCCATTTTCAGTGCTTGTTCCATCTTCTAATCCAAACTTCCTTGATAGTCTTCCTACTCCAACTTCTAATGATGACAATGAGGACGAAAATCCACCTCCACCTACTCATTTTCCTCCAGTTTCACCCACACAACTGCTTCCTAGATGGGTACGTACAACATTTGAAGTAACTTGTGATATTTTTTATGATCACAAATATAGCAAAGAACATGTTTACAATTCCAGGAAGCCTCTTATCTTTTGGATCAAACTTCAAAGAATCACAATCTAGTGACATTTGCATAAGCTTTAAACCATCCATACTGGGATGCAACTCTACATGAAGAATATTGTTTCTTAATGGAGAACAATGCTTGGGATCTTGTACCTCTTTGAAAAGGAATTAAACTTGTCATATGTAAATGGGTATATATAACTACATATGCATCCGATGGAAGTGTTGAAAGACTTAAGGCAAGGTTAGTTTCCAATGGATTTTCCCAAGTTGAAGGAATTTACTCCATCTTCCTTATTATTGCCCTTGTTTCCTTACATTAATGGGAGGTCCATCAAATGGATGTCAAGTCTTCATTCTTTATTTGGGATTTGAAAAACTAAATTTACATGGAACACCATCCTAGATATGTTTAGAATGACTCTAGCCTTTTATGTAACCTTTCCAAATCTCTACATGGAATTAAACAAACTCCTCAATCCTAGAATGCCAAAATGGATAACTTTCTCCTTTACGCTAGTATTTCTAGATGTCATTATGACCCTAATGTCTATACCAAGAATGTAAGAAACAAACTCATCATCTGTGTTATTTATGTTGATGACCTTATTCTTACTCGTAGTGACCATAACCTTTAAACACATGTGAAATCCAACCTTAAGAAGAAATTTGAAATGACGAACTTAGGATAGCTGCACTATTTTATCGGCCTTTGAGTCCTGCAAACCAAAGAATGAATATTTATTTCTCAGTCTAAGTATGTGTGTGACATTATTTGTCACTTTCACATGAAATATTGTAAACCAACTCCATCTCCCTTACATATTGGAGTCAAACTTTCTACCTCTTTCACTTGACTTGAAGTATATGCCACCTTGTAACATCAATTAGTTGGTAGTATCTTATACTTAACTCATACCCGTCCCAATATTTCCTTTTTCGTTAGTCTTGTTGCTCGGTATATGAAATCACCCCATGTGTCCATTGGAAAGCATCAAATAAGATACTTCAATATATCTAAGGTACAATTCAGTTTGGGATTCATTACAATTCATGGGGGACTCCTTTGCTAATTGATTTCACTAATTCAAATTTTGTTTTTGACCTTGGTGATCAGAAGTCTACTAAAGGTTATGTTTTCAATATTGGTTCTAGGCCTATCACTTGGGCTTGTAAGAAACAACAAGCTCTTACTCTTTCTTTAGCAGAAGTAGAGTATCAAGCCATAGTTAATTTTAGTCAGAAATCCTTGTGGATTTGACATATCCTTTCAGAGTTTGGATTTGAGCAAGAGAATTCAACTACCCTTTGGTGTAACAATTAAAGTTCCATCAATCTTGACAAAGACCCAGTTCAACAACAGTGCAGCAAGTACATTGAGTTACACATGCACTTCATCAAATAAATTGTTCATAGTTGCATTCTTGAAGTGTTATTTTCCCTACAGATGATCAAGTTGCAAACTTCTTCACAAAGAATCTTACAGAAGTGAAGTTTTTTAAACTTTGATCTATGTTAGGATTTCATGATTTTTTTATTAAGGGGGGATAGGCTCTAATGCCTCCTTCCTTCTCCTATAGTGTCACTTTTGTAAATCATTTAATCATATCCCAAGTTGTTCTTAAGTGGACATGTTATGATATTTAGACACTTAGGAGTTAGTTAAGATAAACTTGGTATAATGTATCTTTAGGAAAAGTGTCTTTATTTAGTATGCATTAGTATGCATTTCTACATATGTAATGTAATGATCATGGTATGTTATATACATAGAGTGATCCAATAGTTCATTTTCATCTAGATCTTAACGGTCATTGATCTATGGATTTACACCTGATTGGCCCAAGATATTTATTTAGAGAGAATGGAGGGTTATTTGCTTGATGATCAATTGCGAGAAACTCATTGTAACAATTATTTTATTTTGCACAATATGTTTCCTAAAGTAGTTATATGTCTAGGTTCATGGACTATTTTCCTCTTCGACGATTTTAAACACGTAAAAATGTGGTGTTGATCTATGATTTGTTTGTGTAAGAGGTTGAAAAAGGTGCTCAATCTTTTGGAAATATCGTATGTTAGTCAAACATTTATTTAATAAGAAGATGTCAGAAGGTGGGTCTATTGTTGATCATTTAAACAAGTTTAACAAAATCACCAATCAATTAAGTTAAATAGGAGTAAACTTTGATGATGAGGTTAGGGATCTCTTGATTTAGTGCTCATTTCCATAAAGTTGGGATGGATTGGTCATGGTTGTGGTAATTTTGTATTAAAGTTTGATGGTGTTGTTGGTGTTTCCCTTAGCAAGGAAATGTAACACAAAAGCATAGGTGATTCATCAGGTAAAGCTTTGATTATGGATAACATGGGAAGACAAAGGGAGAGATGAAAAGGCCCATGAAGGTGTGGGAATTCTAAGAAGGGAATATCCAAATCTATATGGAAACTAGAGTTATGTAATTGCAGGAAGAAAGGAAAATTGAAGAAGGATTGTTGGTCTCTAAAAGGAAAACAAGGAAATGGACAACAAGAGAATAATCAATAAGAAAATACAGCAAGTGAAATGCTGCAAGGTGATTTAATCCTTTGATTAGATAATATCATTGATTCTTGGGTGTTAGACTCATGCGCTTCATTTCATGCCACACCCCATTGGAAATATTTTCAAGACTATATTCGAGGTGATTTTGGATAGGTTTATTTGGGTGATGATGAACCATGTAAAATTGTTGGAAAGGGTAAGATGTAATTAGAGTTAAATATTAGAAACCAATGGGTCTTGAAAGAGATAATGCACCAGGGATAATTTTAGGGGTGAAATTTAGCCCAATGGGCTATTTTTCCATGTTTTTCTCCCAAAAAAGATTCGCCATTTTGCATTTTTTGAAGCCCTGTTTCACCCAATTTTGATGGGGTAAACTTTTTTCACCCTAAAAATCGACAAATTATTATATAAATGATATAAAATCCTTGGAAAGTAAAATATTTTTTGAAAAATATCGCCAATTATTTTATAGTTGGTGTTTTAAGAATTGGTAATATTCGCCAACCTTTATACACTTTTAAATAAGTATGGTTCCTATCATCCCTGTAAGGCACATTATTGATTTGAGAAGAAATATAATTTCCAATGGGCAGTTGGGGAGTGAATGTTGTACATATACATATACAAAAAATTCATGGAAGGTAACTAAAGGACCATTGGTAGTAGTGAAAGGAGAGAAGGTAAGTGAATTGTATTTATGTATCGATAGTGCTAACACTTATATTTCCTTAGCTTCATGACAGGAATGGATAGAGAATTGTAGCATCATAGGATTGGGCACATGAGTGAGGATGAAATGAAAATTCTCCACTCAAGGAAGTTGTTTCTGGATTTGAGCCTAGTTGATTTGAGTTTATGTGAGCACTATGTTCATGGAAAACAAAACAGAATCAAATATCAGAATTTGGAAGGAAAAGAAGAGTGAAAAGTTTTAGTTTTTGCATACATATGTATAGGGAAAATATCATGTACTATCTCTTGGGGGATCTCATTATTATGTTATTTTATTGGTGATGTGACTACGAAAACTTGGGTTTATTGCATTTGGAATAAATTTGATTCCTTTGATACTTTTAAGAAATGGAAAGCTTTGATTGAGAATGAGATAGGAAAGAAGTTGAAGATTTTCATATCATATAATGGAGGTGAGTACTGGAATAAGTAATTTGATATTTATTTTTCACACCGTGTGATTCATAGAGAGAAGACGGTTCTAGGAACACCACAAAAAAATGATGTGTCAGAAAGGATGAACAAGGCAATCATGGAGGTTGCAAGGAGTATGAGATTGCATGTAGGATTTCCCTTACAATTTTTGGAAGAAATTGTGGATACAATAGTTTACTTGATAAATAGAGGTCCTTTAAGGTTCTTAGCTGGTGAAACTCCAAAGGAGGCATGGACATGTAAAAAAACTACTCATTTCTGAAGACTTTTGGTTGTGAAGAATTTGTCCATTTTGATAGAGAAAATCGAACAAAACTTGAGGAAAAATATAAGAAATGTAATTTTATTGGATACATAATTAATGATTTTTCCTTCCGTTATCAGATTATGAAAATCACAAAATCATTAACACTAGAGACATGATATTCAATGAGAAGGTCATGCTAAAAAATCAGTTGCGGGGAAAGAAACAAGAAAAAGAGGAATTATTACACGCAAATTTTGGCATCACCGCAATAATGAACCGTGTGCCTCTGAACCTGACTTAATCCCTAAAGTACTTATGCCAAGTTTTCCTAGAAGATAAGAAGCATAAATCTCTTCCATCCAGAGAAACTATTTAGTAGCAGTGGAAACTATTTAGTAGAACTGTCGCATCTTGTTTTATGACAACCTGTGACATTTCTTATTGTAGCAGGTTTCCTTCTGACAAATTGAGACACCTTCGCATGTTTCCTTCATGTAGGCTACGACACCCTTTGTTGTCGCAAGTTTCTCTTTAGCAAGATGTGACATTGTCTATTCAAAGGAAAAAAGAGAAGTTTTGAGAGACTTCTAGAAAGAAGATCTCGTGGAGTCTTATCCATGTTATCACTCATATTTTTCTTGGGTTGTGTCAAGGAAACACCGAGGTAACCACAAAACCACTTTAGATTGTGTTTCTGACCTAATACATTCGGAGAGGGATCTCTCAATATTTACAAAACCTTCTTACCCAAAATATTAGATCAATGACAGTTAGAAGGTCATATTTCTGATAGGACAAGTTTGTTTTAGAAAGATTTGGTAGGACAGTCATGGAGGAGACCATTGGGCAATGGAGTCAACAATCAAATATGAGATAGGTTGCAAGAGGTAGGGGTTTGAAAGGTTCATGGACAGAGGCAGGGTAGACACCGTTTCCTCATTCTTGAGGCATTTGTAGGATGATTATAAGACAGAGAGAGACATCCCATCAAACAGAGCACCTAACTAGAGTGATTTCTGTAAAACTTCAGCAAAAAATTGTTTGAAAATGCTTGAAACAATGGACCTAGAGCATGCAAGATGAATTCTAGATCATAAATTGTTGTTCAAACATGAAAGAAAATACAAAATGGAGTGAGAGAACAAGATGAGCAGTCACATAAGGAAATCATTTACTGAGAAAATTAATGGCACAAGAAATCTCTTCCATGGAAACTTCAACATTCATCCTCTGCAATTTTATTCATGCCTGGAAAACTAAAACCTATTACAATGAAGAGCCTCTCTGATATTGAAAATACAACCCTATATTTATATATTACATATGAATTTATAGAAAAACTACATATACTCAACCTTAAATTCGAAATCTAACTAAACTCTAAAAATAGAAAAAATTACAACTAATTTACTTCATTTCGAGATATTTTATTGTAATTTACCATGTACCCAACAAAAACCATGTCTTCATTTTCTCATATTCTCCTTGAAATCATTGGAATCCGCTTTTGAAGTTGATGACTGAGACTTTATTTTTAAATTTCTGAAACATTCCCTGTGAAGATGACTTTGATTCTCCCAAAAGATGGCACTTGTGTCAAAATTGAGAGACTTTATTGTAGATAAGCATGTTCTGAGTAAAAACTTTTCTAGGTTTCTGAAAATTCTTCTCGTTTTGGCTAAAACATCTCTCTGAATTCAATGACTAAAACAATTATTTTTTACAAAAACACTTTTCTGGTTGCTTCAATTAACATTTGATATTTATTTTTTTCCTCTATCATAGTAAATATAGCCATCCCATTCTCGACTAGATCTAATGATATCAGGCATGCCTCTTGTTCATTCGATCCTAGAAGTGGAACAGTGGCAGTCAAGCATGACTCTACAACATTTCCCGCTGACAGTTGATATCTTTTCTTATCATCGAATACCAGCAAAACCTTTTCCCAATATCCAAAGATGCATCACATTCACTGAATCCTTTTTTGGTTTCCTTGTTAAAATATGAAGACATTACAAAGGATCTTGACAAAATCCTTTGGTCGCTCTCTTTCAGGTGTTGAATTTCAGATTTGATATGTGAACAATACTCGAAGGATTCTTGAGTTATTGAATGTGCTTCTTGCCTTGATGCCTTCACATATTCAAAGCCTTCAATAACCTGGATGTTGATGCCGTGCAACTACCTCGAGTTTCCTTCTACAATAACCTGTTATATCATTGAAGTATCATGGAAAAAAAGCCAAGGCAATTGTTGATTGCTGAAACCCTGTCTTAAGCCAGGAGAGGAAAGATCTATTGGAATATTCCAAATTACAGAAGATAGGTATTCATGCAATATGATACCCACACACTCAACAACATGCTGATTTATGCATGTTCCTTGGTCTATTTTCCATTTTTTTAAAGGACACGGAATATGTTTTGATGAGCTGTAAAATGGGATCCTACATATCCCGTTAACTTCTCCTCGATTTTATGCATCAGAATGATTAGAAACCTTCGAATAATTGGGAAAAACAATACAGTACCAACACCTGTTTTTCAAGTTGTCGACTGTGTAAGATTTCGCAATTTTTTGAAAACTTAGACTGCCAATACTTTGCCATAGAAAAATTGCTATGGATCGGTTATTTGAATTACTCTTGCATCTGAGTCGTCAAATAATGTTATACGTACCCGATTTCGCAGCTCTCCAAATTTAATTTGTTCGTGCATTTCCACACTGTGAAATCCATGTGCAGATTAACACCATTTAGCAATGCCATATTTCTAATTACCCCATGCATGTTCACGATGCGAAATTCACCTCCGTCGTTGGATGTTATGGATATTTATCTGAACCGTCAATTTAGGCATCCCAGAACGCTGGATAAGAGTAACACAGAACATCAAATCCTTACACATTTCTTTCTCAATAGGATGTATACTTGGGTAGTGAAAATGACAGACAGTTGAGAATAAATGGTGTTCAATATGATAGTTCAAACCACCACCGGTATGTGTCCATTAGTTATTATGACCTTTAGTGCAACCAAGTTCTGGTGTGGTTTAGATCGACCATCTCTTGAATCGACAACTGGGAAAACAATTTCTGGTACAACGTAAACTACCTGGAATAATAACGCTAACCTCCATCCAAGGACGAGCTGTAAAATTATATAGAGAACTGTGCATATTTGGATCATTCACTATAATATCCGGATCGTAATTCTCCACATTTGTAACTGAATGATATCCAACAACATGTTGTTTCCTCCACATGAAACTTCTTGTATCCACCAAACCCAAACATTGCTCATCAAGTAACAAAGCCAATTCAAATTTGAATACGCCACAGGGTTAGCATCATGTGAGATTGAAATGCAAATTTGTGCTTATGCTTTTCAAAGCAACTGTAGCATGAATACTCATCTCATCTCATCATCAGCTTTAGCAAGCAATTCCTCAGCTTTGGCTACATCTAATTTGAAATGTAAAGGCCAAAAGACTATGAACAATACATGTCTGGTTTTGACAATCACATGATCCAACACCAGCATTGCCATCTGATTCCATATCTGAACTGGTGCTACTTGTAGTAAAAGCAGGGTGAAGGAAATCAAAGATCGCCGCTAGCACTTCTGAAGCATCATTCATCTAAATTTTCTGTATAGTCGTCATTTCTACTAACTGTTGCATCTTTGGGCTGTCAGTTTTATATGGCACTAAATCTAAGACACCATGGCGCATTGGAAAATATAGCAAAAGACCAGATAGTGCAAGCTTTTTTTTTGCATTTATATATTGTCGTTCTAGCATATTAACAAAAATATTTCCTGTTGTTGTTTCTTGCACCTGTATAAAAATATCTGTGTTGCATGGGTACCCGTACTGGGGGGTCGGGTACATGAACCAGTACCAGCTACACGTACCGGGTACTTGGGTACTTCAATGGTACATCCCCAGCCGTACCCAAATCCAATCTCACGTACCGGGTACTTCATGTATGAAAATAGGGTACTTGCGTGGATTTTGGTACGTCGTACCACGTGATTGGGTACGCGACCGATAGAGCCATTGGATAATTTATCTTAGCTCGTTGTTCGGGATGAGTCAATTTGAAAATTTTGAAGTTTAAAATTTTAAAAATTAAATAATAAAAAACTAAAACACATGTTATGCAAGCCCTTGCCCCTTACCTAAACCAGCGCAACACTGCATTTCTCACGGCTAGTGCACTGTGCTCACTACTCCAGCGACAACGTGACAGAGGACCTTAGTGATGCTAATGACATTGATCCTAAGGCTGCTGATGACATGGCTTGAGGAAGCCAAATCAACTATCTTGTTCATGTTCAATGTTTACTGTTTTTAACTTTCTTTTTCATGTCTAAAAATGCCTTTAGGCAAATTTTGGATGTAGTATGGCAATGAAGTTTGAACTCATGGTGTAATGGACATATAATATTTTATGTTGTTAATTATATTAATATAACTTCAGTCTTCCAGTTGATATCTAATATGAGTCTATGTCATATGATTTATCAAATTTATTATTTTATGTTTGAAATTTTCAATGTGAATGTTCATATGAATCATTGAATTTAGAAATATCAAATATGCATGTATGATGTGAGTGTAAAATGTTTTATTTTTATAAATTTTAACACACACACACACACACACACACACACACATATAAATATATATACATACATACATATATATATGTGTGTGTGTGTGTGTGTGTGTGTGTGTGTGTGTGTGTGTGTCTACAGTGCCCCTAACGTACCGAAGTACCCTGTTTCAAAAATTGGCATCCCCGTCCCCGTCCCCGTACCAGTACCCGTCCCCGTACCCATGTTTTCTGGCAACTTAGAAAAATATCCTTTGAAACATCAAATAGACCCTTTTCATCCAGCACAACAACTGTGCCATTTGCAGCATAAACATTTCCTGGATTTTGGGCCAATCATCTTCTTTTTAGCTCCACGTTGCCAAGCATAAATAAAGTATTGGATGATTATTCATCCACCTTAAGTCCATCTCCAATCAATTTTAAGCTTAGTTGAACATTATTTCGAGCTCAAGCCATGGCTGCGAGTCACAAGTACCAATCAACATAATCAAGAAACTTGAAATAAGATTAGCATATAGTCTGGAAGAGGTGCAATGAAAACCACTCAAAGGCACACTCGGCCTGAGATCAACACTTCAAGATCGCTGATTGAATACATCGCTTCACCTACAATTTCATATGCGCCTTTATACTTTTGTTTCTTTAAAGACATTATCCCACATGCAAAGGATAATAAAAATTATTGTATTTTATAATCTTAAATGGTTAAAAATGTGTTATTGGTATTAAAGAAAATTAATACTCTGTTGGGAGATATTGGTTCGTAGGCATTGACGGCAGATCTTGGTTTGTGTGCGTTGTAGTGCCCGTCTTTGACTTGGCATTTGGTGGCAAACCATGTTGGCCTTTTTTATCAATTTAAAAACCCTTTCCCTTACCCTTTTTTCTAATTTAAATAAAATCCATTTTAAAACCCTCAAGAACACCAATTAAATTTAAACACTTACCTTTATCTTTTTTTTTAATTTAAATAAAACCCATTTTAAAACACTCGAAAACACCAATTAAATTTAAAAACCTTTACCCTTATTCTTTTTTTTAATTTAAATAAAACCCATTTTAAAACCCTCGAGAACACAATTAAATTTAAAAGCCAAAAATTAACCTTGGAAGTAATTTTAAAAACCCTTATCCTTACCCTTTTTTTAATTTAAATAAAACCCATTTTAAAACCCTCGAGAACACCAATTAAATTTAAAACCAAAAAATTAACCTTGGAAGTAATTCAAGGCTCATTGAAACCTTGTATTTTGCCGAAAGTCTTTTTTTTCAATTTAAAAACCCAAACCCTTAGCCTTACCCTTTTTCTAAATTTAAATAAACCCCATTTTAAAACCCTCAAGAAACCAATTAAATTTAAAAGCCAAAAATTAACCTTGGAAGTAATTCTCGAGCTCATTGAAACCTTTTTTATCAATTTAAAAACCCTTACCCTTACCCTTTTTTTTAATTTAAATAAAACCCATTTTAAAACTCTCGAGAGCACCAATTAAATTTAAAAGCCAAAAATTAACCTTGGAAGTAATTTTAAAAACCTTACCCTTACCCTTTTTTTTAATTTAAATAAAACCCATTTTAAAACCCTCGAGAACACCAATTAAATTTAAAAGCCAAAAATTAACCTTGGAAGTAATTCTCAGGCTCATTGAAACCTTATATTTTGCCAAAAGTCTTTTTTTTCAATTTAAAAACCCAAACCCTTACCCTTACCTTTTTTTTTAATTTAAATAAAACCCATTTTAAAACCCTCGAGAACACCAATTAAATTTAAAAGCCAAAAATTAACCTTGGAAGTAATTCTCAGGCTCATTGAAACCTTGTATTTTGCCAAAAGTCTTTTTTTTTCAATTTAAAAACCCAAACCCTTACCCTTACCCTTTTTTTTAATTTAAATAAAACCCATTTTAAAACCCTCGAGAACACCAATTAAATTTAAAAGCCAAAAATTAACCTTGGAAGTAATTCTCAGGCTCATTGAAACCTTGTATTTTGCCAAAAGTCCTTTTTTTCAATTTAAAAACCCAAACCCTTACCCTTACCTTTACCATTTTTTTTTAATTTAAATAAAAACCATTTTAAAACCCTCGAGAACACCAATTAAATTTAAAAGCCAAAAATTAACCATGGAAGTGATTATGAGGCTCATTGAAACTTTTTTTTTTGCCAAAAGTCTTTTTACATTTTTTTTCTTGTAAACCTGGGAAATTTTATGCATTATTAAACCAAGTAAAAACCTTGAAATTTCTCAAATCACCAATATAATTTTGGAATTTATAAGGAGATAATGCAAACCTCATCAAAAATAACTAGTGCTAACATTTGGCTCTAATTGGGGATGCTATCCTCAGTGCAAGGTAGCAAAGAACCCGGTAGACCAAGTGTCTGATCCATTGGGATGCCCCCAAACTTTTTCATGTAATCTTTAACCCGCATTGAGCTATAACCACCTTCTGAACCCATTCTGCAAACAAAACCCTTATGTAACCTGTAACCTATCACCCATCCATCCTCTGAAGACTGAAAACAACTGTAAACTGCAAATATGAACGTGAACCTAATTATGAAATGAAACTAAAAATTGCTAAAAGAAATGCTCGTCATGTCGAGCTTATTCGCACCTACCTACCCTACTTTACTGAGCACAAATTCCCAATTAAGTAAATTCTGACTTCCAATGAATCCAATCAAGCAACTGATCCAATAATTTAACTTTCTCATCATGCTTTATTAAAGTCACAACATAAAAGCATAACGAAAAAAATGTATGATAAAAGATTTGACCTTTGCTGCAAACACATAACCAACCATTATCATTGCAAACATTTTCCATATAATCAGCCACTGGGTCATAAACAATATGACAACCTTCAGCATACTCTATCATTTTTTTACCATGACATAGCTTCTCCAACTGTAACTCCTCTTGCACACTGTCAAACTGATCTTCAAAAGAACCATGCAAGGAAACCTCATGAAAAGTGTCTCAAAGAAAATATCATTCTTTTCTTCAATAAAATCAAGTGAACAAAGTCATTTTTCTTGAGATGAAATTTTTGAATTTGAAAAAGAACCTTGATTTTCTTTTTGGTGTTTCACTTCTTCAATGCAAACTGCTAGTTTTTCCACATGCTGAGATTGAGTGCATTATTGATCATCCTTTTGATCATCAATTTCAAAAAAGTTTATGAAAATATCCATTACTTCAATTTTTTGTTTTTTATTAGAAACTCTAAGTCTTTGTCTCATAAATTCAAATGAAGAAAAATACAATGGCAAACAGTCACTTTCAGCATGCTTACTATCCTCATTGTTTTCAAACTTTTGACCATGGATTGCAATCTGATTTTCTTCACTAGTTGTCCCAGAACTTGTGAAATTTCCAGTTGGTTTTTTAGGCATAATATCCAAGTAGTCCTCCTCATACTCATCATATATAGGAAGGCTGAAATCTTTGTTAAAACCATCACTAACAGAATTTTCAACATGATGATTTCAATCTTCAAAAAACAAATTGGTACAACCCTCTTCTTTTACATCACTGGGGTGATCATCTTCTTGCTCATAAAAAACAGAATTGGAAGGCAGGGAAAGTTCTTTTTGTTCATATTTCTCAACCAATTCTATTTTTTCTTCAACTCTGTTATCTTTATCTTGGTTTGAAACTTTTCTAGACGTTCTAAGATTGTCCTCAACCTCCAATGAATCAATAAACATGCACTGCAATGTTACCAACTTTCTCTCCAAAAGAAGAAATGACAATTCAGGAGGAAAGGTGGATGCATAATGCAATTTTGCAACACCTTCTAATGGTTGAATTTCTTTTGGCATATTATAATAAAAACTTGCAAGCCTCTTGTTAAAACTTTGCATGGCTTCACCCTCTTGTTTCTTCATAGAATAAAATTATGAAAGTACTTGGTCCATTGACCTCCTCTTACCCCAAAACTCCAAAAAGATATCAAAAAACTCTTCCCATGTATGGATGGATTCAGGTTGCAAATGCTTAAACCTTTCCTTAACATCTCCTTGCGAATATTGGGAAAAGCCCCTCATGCAAACATCATCATGCTCTACTTCAAAAATATCAAGGAAATGCTCAAAGGCTTGAAGATGTTTCTCAGCTGTAAGGTTCTCGGATTCTCCATAAAATCTAGGAAGGTATTTGTAGTGCTTTGTAGGAAAATCATGAAGGACATGAGGTAGGTGAAGTAGCCTATACCAGTTTTGGATATTGGAAGAAACAAGGCTATGTGGAAAGGATGTAACATCAATTGTGGTATCATGGGGATCACAAGGTTGTTTCTTGATGTCATGTGGTTCAAATAAAAGGTCTTGATCAAAATCAAATTTACAATATGATGAGATACTTTCAGTTTGCAAAGAATGATATGATAGGAGTAAATTCATAGTTTTTCTTTGAATGTAATGAACAATGAGATATTCTTTTGAAAAGATTAGGAAAGGATAAGAAAAAATTTACAAGAAAGGATAAGATGTCTTGGAGAAAACTGAAACTTGAGTACCTTATCTTTTCATCATGCCTTTCCATGCCTTTACAGTGAGCTCATTTCCCGAGTAGAGTCTGTCGGTTCTCTTTGAAAGCTTGATTATGGATCGTGCCACCAGTGGAGTCATTGAAATTTGGATTGTTGAATATGGAGTCGCCAGGTGAAACATGCACAACCTTGTTGATGTCTGATTGTTGCTCACCATCAACAATCAAATATGAAACATTGTCGTCCATACACGGGGAAGATTTGAACCCTCGATCCCCAACAACGACACCAATTTGTAATCACTCATATTTTCCTTGGGTTGTGTCAAGGAAACCCTAAGGTAACCACAAAACCACTTTAGACTATGTTTCTAACCCAATACAGTCAGAGAGGGATCTCTCAATGTTTACAAAACCTTCTTACTCAAAATATTCAATCGATGACAATTAGAAGGTCAAATTTTCGATAGGACAAGTTTGTTTTAAAAAGATTTGGTAGGACAGTCATGGAGGAGACCATTGGGAAATGGAGCCAATAATCAGATCTGAGATAGGTTGCAAGAGGTAGGGGTTTGAAAGGTTCATGAACAGAGGAAGGGTAAACACCATTTCCTCAGTCTTGAGGCATTTGCAGGTTGATTATAAGATAGAGGGAGACATCCCATCAAACCAAGCACCTAAATAGGGTGATTTCTGTAAACTTTAGCAGAAAATTGTTTGAACACATAAGGAAATTACTTACTGATAAAATTAATGGCTCAAGAAATCTCTTCCGTGGAGACTTCAGCATTCCTCCTTCGCAATTGTATTCATGTCTTGAAAACTGAAACCTATTACAATGAAGAGCCTTTCTTCTCTTGAAAATACAAACCTGGATCTATCTATTACATCTGAATTTATAGCAAAACTACATGTACTCAACCTTAAATTCAAAATCTAATTAAACTCTAAAAATAGAAACAGTTACAACGGATTTGCTTCATTTCAGAAAGTGGACTGCTGACAAAGAGGATTCAACGCACCACATTCATATCTCAAATGGTGATATTTGTGTGAAATATGAGAGAGGTGTTTGTAATTTACCATGTTTACAATAAAACCCATTTCTTCATTTTCTCATATTCTCCTCCAAATCATCGGAATATGCTTTTGAAGTTGGTGACTCAGACAGTATTTTTAAATTTCTGAAATATTCCCTGTAAAGATGACTTTGGTTATCCCAAAAGATAGCACCTATGTAAATAATGAGAACGTTTATTGTATATATGCATGTTCAAAGGAAAAACCTCTCTCGGTTTCTGAAAATTATTCTCGGTTTGGCGGAAATAGCTCTCTGAAGTCAATGACTAAAACAGTCATTTTTTAGGAAAAAACTTGCCTGGTTGCTTCAATTAACATTTGATATTTAGTTTTTCCTCTATCATAGTAAATATAGCCATCCCAATATCAACTATATCTAATGGTATTAGGCATTCCTCTTGTTCATTTGATCCTAGAAGTGGAACAGTGGCAGTCAAGCATGACTCTACAACATTTCCCACTGACTGTTGATATCTTTTCTTATCATCCAATACCAGCAAAACTTGTTCCTAGTGATTCAAATATGCATCACCCTAACTGAATCCTTTTTTATGTCCTCGTTAAAATATGAAGACATTACAAATGTTCTTGACAGAATCCTTTGGTTGCTCTCTTTCAGGTGTTCAATTTCAGATTTGATATGCGAACAATACTCGAAGGATTCTTGAGTTATTGAATGTGTTTCCTACCTTGACTCCTTCACATTTTCATTTAAAGCCTTCAATATATGAACTGTCAAACATGGATGTTGATGATGTGCAACTATATCGAGTTTCCTTCTACAATAACCAATTATAGCATTGAAGTATCATAGAAAAAACGCAAGGCAATTGACAATTGGTGAAACCCTGTCTTAAGCCAAAAGAGGAAAGATCTATTGGAAGATTCCAAATTACAGAAGATAGGTATTCATGCAATATGATACCCCCACACTCAACAACATGTTGATTTATGTATGTTCCTTAGTCCATTTTCCACTTTTTTAAAGGACAATGAATATGTTTTGATGAGCTATAAAATGGGCTCCTTGCGCCAATCAGGCTTTTGAAAACCAATTACATATCCCGTTAAATTCTCCTCGATTTTCTGCTTCCGAATTATTAGAAACCTTCGATTAATTAGGAAAAAAAATACAGCACCAACATGTGTTTTTCAAGTTGTCGGCTATGTAAGATTTCGCAAAATTTTGAAAACTTAAACCGTCAATACTTTTCCATTGTGAAATTGGTATGGATCATTAATTTGAATTACTCTTGCATCTGAGCCGTCAAATAATGTGGATCGTACCCAATTTCACGGCTCTCCAAATTTAATTTGTCCGTCCATTTTCACACTATGAAATCCATACGCACCATCGATCTCCACCATATACAGATCTGTGGGTCCATTCTATGTGCAGCTTAACACCATTTCGCAATGTCGGATTTCTAATTACCTCGTGCATGTTCACGATGCGAAATTCACCCTCGATGTTGGATGCTTTGGATATTTATCTGAACCGTCGATTTAGGCATCCAAGAACGCTAGATAAGAATAATACAGAACATCAAATCCTTACACATTTATTTCTCAGTAGGATGTATACTTGAATAGTGAAAATGACAGACCCTTGGGAATAAATGGTGTTCAATCTGACAGTTCAAACCACCACTGAGATGTGTCCAAAGAAAAGAATCTGCACTGAAATTATTGGTTATTATGACCTGTAGCGCAGCCAAGTTCTGGTGCAATTTAGATCGACCATCGCTTGAATCGACAACTGGGAAAACAATTTCTGGTACAAAGTGAACTACTTGGAATAATAACGCTAACCTCCATCCAGGGATGAGCGGTAAAATTATATAGATATCTTCCCATATCTAGATCATTCACTATCATATCCATATCGTAATTCTCCACGTTTGTAATTGAATGATATCCAACAACATGTTGTTTCCACCACATGAAACTGCTTGCATCCACCAAACCCAAAACATTGCTCATTAAGTAACCAAGCCAATTCACATTTGAATATGCCCCAGGGTTAGCGTCATGTGAGATTGAAATACAAATTTATGCTTATGCTTTTCAAAGAAACTGTAGCACCAATACTCATCTCATCATCAACTTTAGCAAGCAATTCATCAGCTTTGGCTACATCTATTTTGAAATGTAGAGGAAAAAAGACTATGAACAATACATGTCTGGTTTTGACAATCACATGATCCAACACCAACACTACCATCTGATTTCGTATCTGAACTAGTGCCATTTGCAGTAAAAGCACGGTGAAGGCAATCAAATATCACCGCTAGCATTTCTGAAGCACCATTCATCTAATTATTTTGTATAGCCGTCATTTATACTAACTGTTGCATCTTTGGGATGTCAGTTTTATATGGCACCAAATCTAAGACACAAGGGTGCATTGGAGAATCTAGCAAATGACCAGATAGTGCAATCCTTTTTTTCATTTATATATTTTCGTTCTGGCATATTAACAAAAATGTTTCCTGGTGTCGATTCTTGCACCTGTATAAAAATATCCTTTGAAACATCAAATAGACCATTTTCAGGCAGCACAACAACTGTGCCATTTGCAGCATAAACATTTCCTGGATTTTGCGCCAATCATATGCTTTTAGCTCCATGTTTCCAAGTATAAATAAATCATTGGATGATCTTTCATCCACCTTAATTCCATCTCCAATCAATTTTAAGCTTAGTTGAACATTATTTCGAGCTCAAGCCATGGCTGCAAGTCACAAGTATCAATCAACATAAGCAAGAAATTTGAAATAAGATTAGCATATGTCTGGAAGAGGTGCAATGAAAACCACTCAAAGGCACACTCAGCCTGATAACAACACCTCAAGATCGCTGAATGAATACATCACTTCACCTACAGTTTCATTCGCGCCTTTATACTTTTGTTTCTTTAAAGACAGTATCCCACATGCAAAGGATAATAAAACTTATTGTCATTTATAACCTTCAATGGTTACAATATATGTCAGGGATCAAAGAAACATAATACCCCTTTGGGAGCTTAGTGCTTTGTTGCTTCAGATATGTATGCCTTGATTAAACCTTATTTTTAAAAAAACCCTTCAATTCAAAAACCTTATTTTTAAAAACCCGATTCAAGTTTAAAATCTAAACAATTTTTTTAATTTAAAAACCCTTCAATTCAAAAACCTTATTTTTAAAAACCCAATTCAAGTTTAAAATCTAAACCATTTTTTTAATTTAAAAACCCTTCAATTATAAACCTTATTTTTAAAAACCCAATTCAAGTTTAAAATCTAAACCATTTTTTCAATTTAAAAACCCTTCAATTCAAAAACCTTATTTTAAAAAAACCAATTCAAGTTTAAAATCTAAACAATTTTTTTAATTTAAAAACCCTTCAATTCAAAAACCTTATTTTTAAAAACCCAATTCAAGTTTAAAATCTAAACCATTTTTTTAACTTAAAAACCCTTCAATTCAAAAACCCAATTCAAGTTTAAAATCTAAACCATTTTTTTAATTTAAAAACCCTTCAATTCAAAAACCTAATTTAAAAACCCAATTCAAGTTTAAAATATAAACCATTTGTTTAATTTAAAAACCCTTCAATTCAAGTTTAAAATATAAACCATTTGCTTTTTTAAATTTAAAAACCCAATTCAAGTTTAAAATATAAACCATTTTTTTATTTAAAAACCCTTCAATTCAAGTTTAAAATATAAACCATTTGTTTTTTTTTAAATTTAAAAACCCAATTCAAGTTTAAAATATAAACCATTTTTTTAATTTAAAAACCCTTCAATTCAAGTTTAAAATATAAACCATTTGCTTAGGATAGGATGGTATGCCTTGATTTGGTGGTGGCCCCCTTAGACTTGGCATTTGGTCGCAGACCATATAAACCTTTTTTTTTTTTAATTTAAAAACCCAATTCAAGTTTAAAATATAAACCATTTTTTAAATTTAAAAACCCTTCAATTCAAGTTTAAAATATAAACCATTTTAGAACACCCCTTCAATTCAGGTTTAAAATATAAACCATTTTAGAACACCCTTTCAATTCAGGTTTAAAAAATAAACCATTTTAGAACACTTGAGAAAAAAAATTTAATTTAAAAACCCTTCAATTCAAGTTTAAAATATAAACCATTTTAGAACACCCTTTCAATTCAGGTTTAAAATATAAACCATTTTAGAACACCTAAGAAATGTTTTTTAATTTAAAAACCCTTCAATTCAAGTTTAAAATATAAACCATTTTTTTAATTTAAAAACCCTTTAATTCAAGTTTAAAATATAAACCATTTTAGAACACCCTAGAACCCCAATTAAATTTAAAAGCCATAAATTAACTAGTTTAAAATATAAACCATTTTAGAACACCAATTAAATTTAAATAAAAACCCTTCAATTCAAGTTTAAAATATAAATCATTTTAGAACACCCGAAAACACCAATTAAATTTAAGAGCCATAAATTAACTAGTTTAAAATATAAACCATTTTAGAACACCGGAGAACACCAATTAAATTTAAAAGCCATAAATTAACTAGTTTAAAATATAAACCATTTCAGAACACCCGAGAACACCAATTAAATTTAAAAGCCATAAATTAACTTGTTGACACAAAACCAGTTAACAATTCAAGTTTAAAATATAAACCATTTTAGAACACCCGAGAACACCAATTAAATTTAAAATCCATAAATTAACTTGTTGACACAAAACCAGTCGACAGGGGTCCGCTCTTTGTCAACACCCAAAACACCGTGATCTCCGTGAGCACCATCCCAGACAGGTTTTACCACATCTAACAACACCTGCAGAGCAAATGAAGTTTCACCCGAGATGTTCGAGGAAGAACTGTCGGAACCAAGTTTCTGCAGTTATGAAGGAGGACCAGGCATCTACTTATCAACTTAGCGCAACAAATTAAAAAACCCTTCAATTCAAGTTTAAAATATAAACCATCTTAGAACACCCGAGAACACCAATTAGATTTAAAAGCCATAAATTAACTTGTTGACACAAAACCAGTCGACAGGGGTCCACTCTTTGTCGACACCCAAAACACCGCGATCTCCATGAGCACCAGCCTAGACAGGTTTTACCCCATCCAGCAACACCTGTAGAGCAGATGAAGTTTCACCCAAGATATTCGAGGGAGAACTGTCGGAACCAAGTTTCCACAGTTATGAAGGAGGACCGGGCATCTACTTATCAACTTAGCACAACATTATTCAACAGATCTACTTATCCAAATTATGCATTAACAGAATCATGTCATCATTCGATAGATCACATTAACATAGTTGAATCGCAGCAAAACATAGATGTGCAAGATCTAGCAGTATATCATCATTCATAGAATAGAAACATTGCATCATCACATATCCATATTGCATTCATATTTGGATTGCAGAAAACAAGTAAATAGGAAGATAGAAAAAGACACAATGATTCTGCTCAATCTCCATCATATCATATTAATCTTTGCTGCAAAACACAAATTCTCCAAAACAGTTCTTCAGT
Organism: Pseudotsuga menziesii; assembly: GCA_001517045.1. Lineage (NCBI taxonomy): Eukaryota > Viridiplantae > Streptophyta > Pinopsida > Pinales > Pinaceae > Pseudotsuga > Pseudotsuga menziesii. Next base: position 566,876 of record LPNX010286155.1, on the reverse strand, counting down.
CACATATACAGAGCCAAAAAGTTTTTGTTCTCAAAACCGAGAAGAAGCTCTCCCAAATTCACCTTCGCTAAGAATATCTAACACTTGCACTTCTAAATCTATTTATATGCTTGCGCCTTTACATTGGTGGTCAACTTTAACTAACTTCCTAACTACTTCTAAACAGAATCTACAAAATAATGACCACAATCCACATAATGTGGTCCAAACCTACAAAATATGACCAAAATACATAAAATATTGTAAATCCAACTTCCATGTTGTTTTGCACCTTGCGCGGCATCTTTGACCTTGCGTAGCATCCGCGATGTTGCGCAGCTTACTTGCCCCAAAACTGCCTGCCAACATAACCTTGGAAGTAATTCTAAGTCTCATTGAAACCTTTTATTTTTGCCAAAAATCCTTTTACTCTTTTTTGCTTGTAAACCTGGGAAATTCTATGTATTATTCAACAGAGTAAAAACCTTGAAATTTCCCAAATCACCAATATAATTTTGGAATTTATACGGCGATAATGTGAACCTCAGCAAAAATAACTAGTGCTAACAATCCCTACCGACTATGATGGATCTCGACTAAATTCCTTACCTAGTGGGATATTCCCTTAACTTTATCCCCTTATTCTGCATCTCCCAACTATCAATATTGTGTTATAAATTCAAGCACACCCTTCATGGGTGAGGCATGAATAAAAAGAGTAGCTAAATGCTGGTGGAATACTGCTAGAGTTTTTTTTAGTCTTTCTCATCCTTTTGAAATAAGGTGGTACTTTGAGGCAAAGTTTCATTGGAAGGATATTCAACACCAAGGATTTGGTTGTAATTATTTCCTCTTAGTTAATACATTAATACATTCCCTTTCTCATGAATAATGTTTATTTCCATTCACAACATTTCTCTTTGGTCATTTTCTTAGATTGATTAAATTATCTTGTAGCTTTTGCTCTTGTTTGTCTTGGATCTTTTACAATATAATCCATTTAAGGTGAAGAACGGGATTGGAAAAGGCTCCAGATCGGCAAGGACAACATTCAGTAAAAAGGTATGTTCCTTCTCCATTCTTAAGCAATTTAATTAATCTAGAGAAATGTTTGTGTTGTGTTCTCTTTTGTTCTAGATTCGAACCATTTAAACCAAGGATTTCGATCTTTTCCCGTATTGAATGAATAGTTTCGTTAACATGAATACACAGTGCTTTATGAAATCAAACAAAATGAAATTCCAAATGTGTCAGAAAATTAAAATGTGCAATGACAACAATAACAATAAGTATCTCAAACTCTTACAAATGTTGTCAGAATATCTACCAGGTTAGGTAGACCCCCTAAATGATACTCTCCTTCACTATACTATTTATTGTTGATTAATTATGGTGAACCATAAAGTTATTAAGAAAACAAGAAGGTAGAAACCATAAAGAAGTGGAATCAAAGAATGAATAGGATATGGACTCCTTGGTAAGAAACTAGACTTAGGACTTGGTTTGATTTCCTGCAAGAAAAACAACATTGCATAATAAATGGGTTTACAGATTGAATGAAAAATATGGTGGCAAAAAGAGGTACAAATCCAGACTTGTTGTAAAGGGGTTTGCATAGAACAAAGTTGACGATTTTAATGAAATGTTTTCTCATCTTAAAATGACTTCAATTAGATATATTTTAATTGTTACGGAGAGAAACTTCCTATGGCTTGGGGTGTACCACAACAGACAGCTAGACACGAGAAATAAATACTTTACCAATATGCAAGAGAAACCAAACATCTAACACTAAGGGACCCTGAATCATACCTTATTCTGGACGGTTGAAGTAGATCCCCATTGAGGTTTTTCCAATCCCGCTTGCGTTAACAATTTGCTCTCAACAACGGCAAACAAGACAAGCATGCTATATAATATGGTGTTAGATCTACTCTAGCGTATATAATCAAAAATGTATAAGAAATTAAACATATCCATGGATTCAATATTTACATTCAAATGCACATTATTGGACAGGAAAAGATATTTCTATTAATCAAATCAAAGATTACACAAGTGACACCTCTATCGGCACGTCTATGAACTGGGGAAAGTGAGTCCTCCACCTGGGCCTCCACCACCTCAATCCTCCATCTCTCGATAGCAAGCTTGGGAAGAACACAAAATTCTCCAAAGGGACAAAGGGATGTAGACTCAAGTATATGCAAGCTATGGCAACAATGGACTATAGTTTCTTTGCTCTTCAATTCCTCCTCTTCAATGTATCCAAGGGGCTCCTTATATAACACTCCAAAGGGGTAATGGAGGGTTGAATCCTAGAGATCTCAAGGCATATGGAAAGCCAAGAGTCGGGATCTTCAAACTCATCCAAGGAAAAATCCAAAATTGTTTGTATTTATGCACACATCCCGATGTATACGGGTTTGAGGTCAAAAGTCGTGTGTACACGCAACTATGGGTTTAAAAGTCGCGTACACCAATAAACATGGGTTTTTAGGGATGAACTTGGAAACATCAAAATATAATATTAGTCCATGGGGTCTAAAGAGTCTGTAGAGGGACAGGGAAGGCCATAAATATGTGATTAACCATGTGTGGTAAAATCAGCTATAACATATGCCCCCTAATGTGTGAGGTCAGAGGGGTAGAATGATGGCCGAAATATATTATAAACTCCATCCCAGAAGTGGAGTGATGAAGAACCAGGTGGAAGAACCAGCCATCCATCAGTATAGCACAATAATCAATCTCTACATGTGACTGTAAATACATATAGCATTCTCGTATACGTAAGAGTACAATGGCCATGAATAGGCATGATATACAAAATGTGACATGTGTGGTCGTCACCACGTACAATATATAATAGATCAGAATATCCATGATGAAGATATACAATGGATCAGGATCTCCATAGAAGTTGAAGATATACAATGGATCAAGATCTTCATAATGGCTGAAGATATCTGACATACACTGGAATCAAATCACGAGAGCTGAAATCTCATGAAAACTAGCATGATCAAGGAGGTAGCATATGTGGAATGCCACCAAGCTGGAAGTTCTTCTACACAAACTGCTAAAAGTAGATGTCCTACTACCCGAATAGAGGTGTTGAGGTTGAACATAGTAGTCCATCGTCTAATTATCGGTCATTGATGTATACCGTTAACAGACACGAGATGACCCACTGATAATGAAAATGGTAATCAAGGTACTAGAGTGCAATATAACAAGTGTGAATAGATGTGTTGAGGTCAAACACTTGAAAGAATCCATCGATCAGGGGACATTGATGTATTCGCAAAACTGTCGATGGCGAGAGAATCTACCACTAATGACTGTAAGTCTCAAGGGACTCAAATGACTCTAGACACCTATTCCAAAATAAATGATCTGATGTCGATGGAATGGAATCCGCTGGAAGGAGGCCATTAAGGCATCCCCCATCAACCAACGCGAGGTACTCAACAATGTTGTATAATTTGGAAGAACTTGAACAAGATGTGCACGAATCAGTAACAGTACCAGGAATGGCCGACATGCAAAGTCAATATAACTGAGGAACGGTTGACTCGGGCTTCAACTTCCTTTGAATAAGAGCATAAATGAGAATGGTGACTGAAGGTAGGTAGCATGGAATCGATATGCAAACTGGGAAATCTATGTGATACAGGAGGCATCAACAGAGGCTCCATAGGGGCTGGAAGCTTAACCAGTTGATGGAGATCAAATCAGAGTAATGAGTACAGCTCCTAAATTCAAACTAATAACCCAACCAACGAATGTGATATATAGTGCTCTGGTCGAAGGTGACATGACTCGACTGCTTCCAAAGATAACATCTTTTCCTGTACAGTTTTTTTTTTTGGACTTTTTCATATATTTTGAAAATCTTGAAAAAGAATAAAAGTGATTTATAGTTACAAATCTAGGAGGAGACGAGAGTCAAGGGACAAGAAAACTAATTCCAAACAGTGGAACATACCTATGCTCTATGAAAGGAAATATGTGCAGGATAACAACACTCGGGGGAAGGTCCCCTCCCGGTAAAAAATGGGGAATCAAGCTGCAAAGGATATGTAAAAAGGCTCTACTTGGATAGACATGAGACAAGATCAGGCTATATGGCTAATAATCAAAGTCAGAAAGTCGGCATAAGGCTCAATAAGGCAAGCAAAACTCATGATAATGCAATTACAACTTGACATATACAAGGGAGTCCCAAGGGAATAGCTAGCATAAAGTTCAAGAGGAGTATGAGGCTCTTGGTCAAAGACATGGCAGTATTATACAAAGGACTCCCACACCCTAAAGGAGAAATGTTAGCATGGGCACCAAATGAAATACAGGATCTAACTAGGGTACCCATGTATGGGAAAGCTCTACCATTTGCATAATGTCACTTCTAAAAACAGCATGAAGGTTACGTGACAAGATGGAATGGGTTCATACCTAGGGTTAAGATGAAACGGTCATAAGTCCATGCAAAATGCAAGTGGATGTGAAATCCTAACCTATATGCCAGTTTAGACATAATACCTGAAATAGGCACGAACGAGTCGAAGACACGGTCAATCCACACTCAAAATGGGCTCCTACAACATCAAATTAGTTCAAACGATCCAAACGGTCAGAAACTGTCAAAAACTATAGGAAGTGGGTAAAAATTTCAAAATTTTTCTATAAAATAGTGAAAAATTAAAAAATTTCATACCATTTTGAATTTTCACCCACCATAGTCCATTTTAGTCCAAAACTTCAGAAGCAAATTCCAGGAGCATCGTATGATGGAATCACTCCGCGTTTGATCCAAGTAATTTCCCTTGCCCCTCCCCTTCATTTTCATGTAAAAATTTTAAATTTTCACAGTCAATTTATTTTTTAAGGCCATTCCAACTTGGGCGTTTCGGCCCAAATGGATATCGGGCATTTTTCCGCATATAGGGCTGACTATACGCGGAAAATTCCATGAAATCTGCGTACGTACGTGGCAGTTTTGCAGATAGTCACATATAGAGCTACGAACAAGGTTTCAATGGGAAAATATTGATCAAAAATTGTAATTTATGTGCAGGATGGTGCTATATTGGAGAGAGAGGGAACATGGTGATGTTGAGGAATTTGTTCAAGCTGATCTCGTGGCTCAACAAATATTACGGACATGCGGGTTATACAAGTTTTGGTGCCTTGGAAGCTTGAGGGAAAATCCAAGACTACTCCAGCTACTCGTAGATTACTGGGATCCAGAATCTGAGACTTTTCAGATAGATGGGATGTCACTCAGCATTGAGGTTGAGCACATATACTTTATCACAAGTTTGTCCCGACAAGGGGAGGTGGTGAACCTCCAATCCCATGGGCCAGGAGGTAGGCTAACTATAGAGGACTGCATAGCTGTGTACTGCCTTTCCAATACAAAAAAGGTTGGGATTCAAATCCCAAAAAATGTGGTTCATATTCTAGGGCTAAAATCCATACTATTGGCATTAGGCAGGATCGCAGGTTTGGAATCACTCCACCAGGCCTCAAGGCCATTGATGTTCTATGCAGTAGAGTGTATGCAGCCTATGATATATGACTGGAGTACTACACTTCTAAGCAACATGAAATGGCAGCTCAGTGAATGCAAGATGGGTAGGGTGTGGAAATTCGGGTTTGGCAGCATACTGAGCACATTCTTTTTTGAGGGGGTTCCAGGGTTAATCCCTAGAGTAGACATTGCTCCACATGGAATCCGAGATCTAGCTTAGCGACGCTAGGCCAATGTCATGCGTAGACTGAGAGGTGGAAGGGTGGCTAAACCCTACCAAGCATAGTTCTTTCCATGGTGGCAGACATAGATCCCCGCCATAAATGACTATCCCTATGCAGGGATCGACTTTCGTGGAGACCCAGACATGCCCCTGCCACCAATATCGGCTTATAGAGACATAGGTAACAAATCCCAAACCCAGGCTTTTAATTTTTGAATTATTTAAATTTTTTTGTGTTTTTTGATATATGAAATCAAAAGACATGTTTTTGGTGTGACGACACATAGTGATACTCTGTCATGTGTATGCAGATGTAGGTCCATGACAGCCAAATGGCTTTCCTCGTCATCGACGGAGGGGAAGAGGTGATGAGATCATGGGTGCAGATGTAGAGAGGATGCTCCAAAGCATCCACATGAACTTCGTTTGATTGACACAGAGAGTTCCCATGGCGCAAGTCGAGGACTTGCCTAAGGCCATGCAGTTCCAGGTGGTTGGAGTACCACGGGCATGGGTTCGATTGTTTCGCTGGCTATCTAGAGCCGTGGTGTGCTACCATGATCAACATCCTCCTCCACCTCAGGCTTAGAGACCTAGGTGTATATTTTTGTATATGACCATGTAGTATATTTTAGTGTATAGGAAGCCCCAATTTTGTATATGAGGGTGAATCCATGAATATGGGTGTCTATTTTGGGGGGTCTTATGAGAAAATAAATTTGATTTTTTCATGTTTTTCAACTTTGGGCAAACAAAAGTGATATTTTCGTTTAGAATTTCACTTTCAAGTAAAAACAAAACTTTTAGAGAATTATGTTAGCTTTCTATTCATAATTTTTTCAATTTTTTTAATTGAGATTTGATATGTCGTTTCAGAAAATGTTTGACAGTGTGTCCTTATAAAATGAAAGGACTAAAAAATAAACATGTTTGTTTGCGCCACTAAAATCTTTGTTAAACTTGTGTTTTGCAAAAACAAAATATGTTACGACAATCTACACACAATATACTATTGCGATGACTATAAATTTGTAACCAACAGATCTATACACTAATTATAATATTTATTTGAATTCGATCAATGGGGAAACCTTGTCGATTTTCAACATGTGTTTGGTTGCGCCACTTTTCTCGCAATTGACTATAAAAATTAAAAATATATGAATACCCTTTTGAAGTAGACACTCCAATTAAGCGCACCATATTTGTTTCAATTTTTTAGGTGGTGTATTTGTAAATTTATATATTTTTCATTTCACCGCATGTTGAAAGAGATGAAACAAAACTTGACACATGTTAAGAAACAAAAATAAATAAAAATAGTGGATCTCACCTATACACAACAAAAAATATACCTACGAAAATTAGATTCAATGACAAAACTAATGGTATCAAGTCCAACAGTCAATTTGTAGTGTAAGGCATCCATTTTTCCTTCCGAAAATGGATAAACCTAAAAAATTTGCAGGTTTCTGGTCTCAGAGGTTATTCAGCCGAACAATTATTCGGTCGAACAATTTTTTTCCGTTACGGAACCGTTATTTACAACGCAAACGAAAAAAAAATCGTCAGCCGAAAAAAAATTCGTCTGCCGAATTTTTTTTTAGCTCGCGTTTTTCTAATTATCTACCATCAATGGTTGGTTATCTATTCATCAACTATCAGTTATCCATTCACGATAGTAAACAATAATAATACATTACAATTTATCATATTACTAACACACCCACGAACAAAACATGTACTCTTCAAGAAGATACACTAGGCTTAATATATCCCTTGTCTATAGCAACTCGTGTAATTGTATTGTTCATTTCATTAATTCTGGGATACTCTTATGATATGGAGCTCATGATACTAGTGTTGAAAACGACATTAGATCTATGTTAAAATCTAAATATCGTTTAGGTGGTAATACTGATATCTTATCACAAAATACAACTACAAATTCCTTTAAAATAGGAAATTGTTCTAATTCCATTTTTATTTTTCGGGCTCAAATTCTTTAATTTTGATGCCATAAAGTTGACACCCTTTCCTAATACACTTTTTACATTGTAGTGTTGAAATTTGTCGCATAAATAAGGGTCTATAAATTTCATTCATTGTATGATACTTATCTTCCTCATCCACACTACTAAAAATTTTATGCAAATAGTCGATAACATCTTTATGAGATTCTAGCCAATCCATACCTATCAAAATGTCATAGGATCCTAGGATAAGTATATTTAAATTAACTAAGGTATCCAAGTCATTAAAACCTAATAACAAATATTTAACTATCTCCGTAAATTTCATTTTTACCTTTGTCGCCAACTATACCAACAATCCATTTTTTGTTTTTCCTTACTAAGTTTACACTTTTCAACTACTTTTGATGCAATGTAACTTAAACTAGACCCTGAATCGATAAGTATTGAAACATGTATGTTCAAAACTTTACCTTCTACTTCCAACATGGTGGATTGATGGTCCACCTGCCGATATTCCAAAGAAACATTAAATATAGGGATATTCTTGGCTATGTCATTCACAGTACAAGCGTCCTGCAACGTGCTTACAGGTTACTATTCCATGCTCCAGTGGAAGTTTCGATACTCTTTACCCCATTGCTATTGATTGAACATCGCATGTTGTAATTTTTATCAGTATGACATCTTGTTCCTTTTCCAAAAGGTGTGGGTTTAAATCCTTTCCTACGTTGATCGATCTTTTCAATTTTTTTTTTTATTTTTCCAACTTCTACTCAATTTGGATATTTTTTTAAACAAATGGTAGCACAACTAGGCCTTTCTAATTGCTTCATCCATTGTTGAAGAATTTCAAACCCAATCTTTTCCTTATACACTTAGGGTAAACCACTGATAAAACTGTATACCTTAGTTTTTTTAACTCTTAGATATGGTACATAGTGTTGTAAATTTACAAACTCAGTTACAAATTCTTCCATGGTTAACAATCTTAGTCTCAAATCATTGAATTATTGAGCTTTCTCATCATAATATCGTTCTGACATGTACATTTTTTCAATATTTTTTTAAAAAATTTCCAACTCAACTCTTTACTACATATGCTACTGACACTCTTAACCTCCTTCGACCATGGAGCAGATTTAACAGCCAAGATTCTATCGCTTCCTCAAATTCTCCATCAAACATGAAAGGCCTTAACTTTTTGAATTCTCCCTGTAACTCTACACGTCTTTCTTTTTGTTTTTCATTATCCATTTCATCACCTTTCTTTAAATCTTGGGGGGTTATATAGAAATGCTATTTGTAGTTTTTTTTTTGTAGTGCTCATTTTATTTTCTTGTAAGGAACATAAAATAAATATAATAATTAAATTGATAATATTACCTTAGTATAAAAATATTAAAATTTAGAATCAAGTTTTTAATTTTACCTTAATAATAAAAAATATTTCTATCAAAACTTTCTAACAATTCTAACATTCTCAAGTTCTCAACACTACATCTACAATCATACATTAACTAACTTTCATATATTTGCACCTATCAAAATTTCTTAACATTTTGAACATTTCCTAACATTCATTCATATATTTACACCTATTAAAACTACCTAACATTCATTCATATATTTGCACCTATCAAAATTTCTTAACATTTTGAACATTTCCTAACATTCATTCATATATTTGCACCTATCAAAACATTCTCTCCTAACATTCCCCCATTTCCACATTCACTCCTAACATGACATTCATCATATATTCATTCTTAAAATTAGCATTCCCCTATATTCATTGTTACATTCAAATATTTGCACCTATCAAAACTTCCTAACATTCCTAACATTAACTTCCTAACATTCCTAACATTGACATTTCCATATTCATTCTGACTATATTCATTCATAAATTAGATTGCACTTATCAAAGCATCCATTCCTAACATTAACATTTCCATATCCATTCCTCATATATTCATTATTAACATTAGATTGCACTTATCAAAGCATTCACTCCTAACATTCCCCTATTTCCGCATTCACTCCTAACATTGCACCTATCAACACTTCCTACCATTCCTAATATTCCTAACATTAACATGTCCATATTCATTCCCCATATATTCATTATTAACATTACATTGCACTTATCAAAGCATTCACTCCTAACATTCCCCTATTTCCACATTCACTCCTAACATTGCACCTGTCAAAACATTCACTCCTAACATTCCCACATTAACTAACTTTCATATCCATTCCCTATATATTCATTCTTAACATTGAATTTCACTTATCAAAGCATTCACTCCTAACATTCCCCTATTTCAACATTCACTCCTAATACTACACCTATCAAAACATTCACTCCTAACATTCCCCTATTTCTACATTCACCCCTAACATTGCACCTATCAAAACCTCCTAACATTCATAACATTAACATTTCCTTATCCATTCCCCATATATTCATTCTTAACATTAAATTGCACTTATCAAAGCATTCACTCCTAACATTCCCCTATTTCAACATTCACTCCTAATATTCTCCTAACATTCCCACATTCACTCCTAACATTTCCCTATTCCTACATTCACCCCTAACATTGCACCTATCAAAACTTCATAACATTCATAACATTAACATTTTCATATCCATTCTCTACATATTCATTCTTAACATTAGATTTCACTTATCAAAGATTTCACTCCTAACATTCCCCTATTTTCACATTCAATCCTAACATTGCACCTATCAAAACATTCACTCTTAACATTGCACCTATCAAAACATTCACTCCTAACATTCTCACATTCACTCCTAACATATTCCTACATTCACCCCTAACATTGCACATATCAAAACTTCATAACATTCATAACATTAACATTTTCTTATACATTCCCCATATATTCATTCTTAACATTAGATTGCACTTATCAAAGCATTCACTCCTAACATTCCCCTATTTCCACATTCACTCCTAACATTCCCACATTACTACATTCACCCCTAACATTGCACCTATTAAAACTTCCTAACATTCATAACATTAACATTTCCATATCCATTCTCCATATATTCATTCTCAACATTAGATTGCACTTATCAAAGCATTCACTCCTAACATTAGATTGCACCTATCAAAACTTCATTACATATTTATCACTCTCAACTTCTCAACAAAAAATATTAATTTAATGAAGTACATACATTCATATATTTGCACCTATCAAAACTTATTAACATTCCTAACCTTTACATATACATGTATATAATCCCAAAAACAATATATAAAGTTAGTGCACATTTATATAATCCAAAAAAACAATCATGAACATGTAATATAAATGTACATGTATATAATCCAAAAAAAAATCGCGTACATGTGAGTTCAATATACATGTATATAATCCAAAAATTATGTACATGAGAGTTCAAAGTACATGTATATAATCCAAAAATTAAGCTCATCCATGTCCAAGTCAACTACAACATATATATCTATATAAAAAAAAATGTAAATAATTCTCTAAATAGAAGTCCACCACTATCCTCGACCAAG
>LPNX010286155.1:458089-554958 GCA_001517045.1 Pseudotsuga menziesii | reverse complement strand
ATAATGTAACTAAAAGTTTAATTCATAATGAATAAAAAAAATAATGGATTGAAAGTACACAAACCTCTCCTATGCTTGAGGTGTTATTAGATATTCTATCCGAAGCTATGGTACGACAAAGCTTTGCATATGCCTTTAAATCTTCAATGCCCATACAATCCAACTCATCATCCGTTTTGTATACAAAATTTTGTCAAATAGTGGCACGAGCCTTCTCTCGACTCAATCCAACATCAACTCCTACAAAAGCCGAAGTCAAACCTTCGGCAACATTATGCCTTGCAATTGTCCCAACTTGTGATGTGGGCTCCATCTTTGATTTGTAAGTCACAAGCCTAGGTGGATGAGATATGGGAGGTGGAGGTCGAAGAGTACTAGGATCTCTAAGGGCACATTTTCGATTGTATATCCTCCCCTTTCCAACTCCATAAAACTCGGAATGAATATCAATATAGTCTAGCTTCATTCCTAAAAAAAACTCAGCATAAAAAAACCTAGCAAAATAATTAGGAACCTCATCGTTCCATGGAAACCGACCATAGGCCGCAAGAAACCGATCATATAAGAAATGTGCAAGTTCAAGGTGCTTATAATATTTCACTTTCAATGCTTTCCGCTTTAGGCCCTCTTTGAAGTTGAACATTGAGTTGGCCTGTTCTTTAGTCACCCTTTCCTTCACAACAGCCCACTTATCTGGACCCATCACTTCTGCCTTTCTTCTTTGCATGAAGGCAACAAAACCATCTGTTGTTGGTCCAAGATCCTCATATACCTCAATGAATTTTTGTAAAGATAACAAAACCATCTCTATACTTTGTTTGTTCTCTGGAGCGAGATCCAAACTAGAAAGATTATTTTGCAGCTTGTCATAGTGAGCCCTACAATTTTCAAGAGTTTTTTGTTGAAGCCCACTTTCCCATGGAATCTCATCAGGTAAATCTGATGGATAGGTTGTAATGGGCGTACAACCCTCAGCTAGATGGACATATTACGTCCTTGCTCGACCTTCTCCACCCTGTGTATGATGACAAGCCTCTTGCGAGCCTTGCTCTGCTTCCACACTTGTCTCCCGCACAGAAGGTCGAGATCCATGTTCACCCATAGATGATAAATGGGAATCATCTCTACCACTATCACTACGTCGATGATCAGATGAATGTGAGCTATACAATAGGTTCGAGTCTCGAGGTGAAGTCGACAATCTTCGATTTTCATTTTGGACACCGACTCCCGAAGAATGTGATGACCTCCTATGCTTATGTCTCAAAGGTGGCTCTCTCTCCATTGGATATGATATCTACAAATTTACACATATATCAATTTCTATATGTTAATTAATCAACTTCAAAGATCTAGCTACTATTAAAATTAATCTTTCAATGTAATATAAATAGAAAATACAAAGGTGGTATGAAAAAATAACATATATAAAGACAATGAAGCTTCTTCGTGATAAGAAATATCCCTAAATCCACTAAATACAATGGTATATGATGGTTGCTAAGCATGTTGTATAACATTTTGACCTCGACACATGTCAATCACTAAGGGCCTAACCTTCTACATGTTAATTAATCAACTTCAATGACCTAGCAACTATAAAAACTAATATTTCAATAAAAACCTAGATATCACTAATATTATTTAATAGTCCTTTAACTACATGTGCACGATATACATTTTGCTAAGTATAAAATATAGTCTAAGGAAAGTGCAAGTACTTACCTACTCTAAGGAAACACACTACTACTGGCTACTAGCTACCTAGTCATTATAGACTTGTTAGTGAAAGCATCACTATTAAATATACATAGAGCTTCTTTTTCTTCAACTGAACTTAAATCATTGGTGAATCAGATAGCTCATCCTTGAATCTCATAGGGAGAAAGTATTTCTAGATTATTCATTGCCTTCTCTTCGTTTATCATCTTTAAATACTTCCACTTCCCTTCTTCTAGGCTCTGGAGTGTTTACAATGAATTATATATCCTAGTGCCTCTAGTTGTATAAAGCAATGAAGCGTTTAGAGACTGACTACATACCCATAAACTTGCCTTTATCTATCTAAAATTTTCTCTCTATGTTTCAGAAAAGCATGAAATGGCAATGTTATTTAATGCAATGCATCATGGACTAAGATACTCATAATGTGCCATGAGACTTTTACTTCAGCTATTAGGTGTATGGACTAGAGAAAATAATAGAGGTTAAGAACAAAACTATATAGTTATTACACTACAACTGAAGTTGTAACACAGGGTAGTAAAATGAAAAAGTTTTGAAATCATGTTCCCTACCAACGAAAAAACATACAGAAATAAATTGTTTACTTAGGGGCTTGATCAACTCTATCCATTTGGATAGAGTTGTTCAACTCTGTCCATATGGACAAAGCTCATCAATTTGTCCAAATGGACAGAGCAGATCAGCTTTGTCTATTTGTACAGAGCTAATCAGAACTGTCTATTTGAATAGAGCTACAACCTGTATAGTCTTAAATGTCTATATGTCTCAAATATCATTTAAATATGCTACATACTGGTGTAGTTATTTAAGCCTACATAACCATGGATTTTTTTGGACAGAACTCTCTAAATATTCTATAAATTTTCATGTACATAGAAAATAAAACTAAGCTAATTAAAAAATTATGGACTTTTTTTAAACTGAGCTGTCTAAATATTCTGTAAAATTTCATGTACATTGGGAACAAGAATAAGCTAATTAAAAAATATAGAAACAAAAAAAAGCATTAACAGATTTAAAGTTTTATATTGAATTTTATTTAATTAAACTCATATAAAATAAGTAGAGCTGTCCAAATGGGCAGAGCTGTTCAACTCTGTCCAAATGGATAGAGCTGTTTAACTCTGTCCAAATAGATAGAGCTATTCAACTCTATCCAAATGGACAGAGCTATTCAACTGTCATATATATTGCTTTCAACTGTCATATAAATTGTTTACATAGGGCCTTGATCAGCTCTGTCCATATGAACAAAGTTGATTAGCTTTGTCCATCTGGACAAAGTTGTTCAACTCTATCTATATGGACAGAGCTGATCAAATCTGTCCAAATGAATAAAGCAGACCAGCTCTGTCCATTTGTTCATAGCTGAGTAAAAATTAGAATAAATATAAGCTAATCAAGAAATATATTAACAGAAAACACATTAATAGATTTCAACTTTTATGTTAAATTTTGTTTAGATAAAATCATTTAAAGTAGGCAAACTATCCAAATTGGCAGAGCTCAACTCTGCGCAAATGGGCAGAGCTATTCAACTCTGCCCAAATGGGCAGAGCTGTTCAACTCTACCTTTACTACCATTGTAACTATGTCATTACTAAAATGATATGAAACAAGCACATAACAATTTATACAATCCCTTAATAATATTAGTATAATAGTTCGAATGACTTACCTCACAGCCAAGAGCCAGCACAAGAAGACCACACTAGGATAAGACCACGTACACGTCGACGGAAAGATCTCCACGTGGGACAAACCTCCATGACCTCCACGTCGAACAGACCCCCATGCTCTCCACACCGAACAGACCTAAATGCTGAACAAAACTCCACGATTCAGGGTGCCAAGATGGCGGATACACACGTCAGATAGATGGGTGACGTGGATAGGGATGAGACAGGTGGCAAGCCATGTGGCAAGCCATGTGGCGAAATGAGATGAGTGGGGTGACGGACGGGGCGATGGGTGGCCGAACAATGACAACTCGTTGCGGGCCAAACAACGAAAATGAGCCCGCAGCTGAGCTTATATAATAAAAAATTATTCGACCGAATAATTGTTCAGCTGAATAATTGTTCGACCGGATAATTGTTCGGTCGAATAACTATTCGGCCGACCGGATAATTGTTCGGTCAAATAACTATTCGGCCGAATAATTATTGAATTGCCGAAAAAAATTACCGGTCGACAATCTATTCCATCAAATTAAACGATTACCGTTAAAGTTTATTCTGTCAAATAAAGGATTAGTTATTCGGCCGAAAAAACTATAAATATTCGGCCGAATAACTTAATTATTCAGCCGAATAAATATAGTTATTCGGCCGAATAACTCCCACTATGTTGGTTTGGCACCCAATTCTCACGGAAGTGTTACCCAACTTCAAGTTTTCACCCATGACACTTATGTATTATGACGTCACCTTTTTTGAACTTAATGAAAAATATTTATGATGATTGATAATTATTCTATTTACATGTGTAAAATGTGTTTGTGAAATGCTTATGGTCTGTGAAAAAAATGCCAATCTAGTACATAGTTAGCATATGAATCAGCAACTTGATTAAAATCTCTTGGAACATGAATGTATGTTATACTCTCAAATTGTCGTTATAGCAATCTAACACATAAGAATCTTTGTAATAATGTCGGATCCCTAATACGATACAAGCCATTAAGTTGTGAAACCACTAACTGCGAATCAAGACGTGCCTCAAGAGAAAGAACACCATGTGAAATGGCATCATGCAATAACTCAATGACGACACTATATTCGGAAACATTGTTTGACGAAGGCCGTAAACATATTCCTCCTGAAGACAACACTTGGGCCGTAGGAGTATAGATCACCCAAGCAGCCAAATATGAGTTTTGAGTGTGGCGGCTAGCACCATTAGCAAATCCTATGTAAATAGAATACTCCATTGACATCTGCCATAACAAATGAAACCTAATAAACAAACCCGATCACCATAAGAAAACCTAACTATGCAATGCAAAAATGTACAATAATATACAAAAATCAGCCCTGGCGAAAAATCATGCATAGTATTTTTTGAGATAGAGCCCATTTCTAGGCTCCACCAAGGTTGTCCCTTCATTATCAACCAGCTCATAGGCGTCTTTCTATAAGACACGCTTAACCATGTAAGGACCATGCCACATAGGATTAAACTTTCCTACCCCCAAGGGTTCCTTAGCTTGATCCCACAAAAGGACCAAGTCACTTTCACTAAACCTCCTAGGACGGACAGAATTATCATACTAGACCTTTAACGTGACGCTTGTTAACCTCAAAATCCACTAAAGCATCTCGACGCTGCTCATCAAGCTGCTCCAAGTGGACCAAACGCTCTTCCAATGCGGAAGTCTCTGGTAAAAGCTCCACATCTTTCTTCAAAGAAGGGATTTTGCATTAAACCGGTAATACTGACTCCACCCCATGCACAAGCTGATAGGGAGAAAAACTGGTGGCAGTCTTGATCGTGATTCTATAGCCCCACAAAGCAGGATACAACATGATATGCCAATTATTCTTTCTCTGTGTGATGGTTCGTTGGAGAATGGATTTACGTGACTTGTTCATTGATTCAACATGTCCATTCGCTCGACGGTAATAAGAAGAGGAGTTCTCTTGCTTATATCCTAACTTCGAAGACAACTCTTTCATCATTTTGCTCTGAAAGTGCCTACCATGGTTAGTGACAAGCTCTCTCGGAATGCTAAATCGGGTGATAATCTGGTTAAATACGAAATGCGTGGTTGTTTCACCATCGAATTTAACTGTGGGAATAGCCTCTGTCCATTTCGTCAAGTAATCGACAGCCACAATAATATGATGGTGCCCCCCAACCGAAGCTGGGTTGCAATCCATAAAATAAATCCCCCACTTGGTGAAGGGACTGATGGTGACAATAGGATGCAAAGGGGCGGGACATGAGTGCAAATTACGTGCAAACACCTGGCAAGGGTGGCACTTCTTGACCGCATTAACGCAATCTTTAAAGATGGATGGAAAAAAATAGCCCGCTCTTAATATTTTTTGGGCTATAGAAAACCCAAATAAATGACCACCACATGCCCCTCCGTCGAAATCATTAAGCAAGACCTCAGCCTCATCATGAGTTAAACAACGACGTAAAATGGAATCAACCCCACGACGGTACAAAGTATCATCCACTATGACGTATTTATTCTCTACATGACGTAGTCGTCGCTACTCATCCCATGAGAGGTGAGTAAGGACCTTCAATGTTTGCAAATACACGATAATATACACCTACCAACGGTCCGCAGTTGAGATGAGGAATATATGTTCATCAGCAAAAGAATCCTCATAAACCTCCTCTTCATCCAAATTTGGAAAATCTGATATGAGATCAACAAATATTAATCATTTCTTCGATTTCGCCAAAACAAACTCGAGATCAAACTCTTGCAATATCACAATCCATTTATTATACTTTCCCCCAATCATCCTTCTTGTGAGGACGAATTGAAATGGATTGATGTGAGCTACGACCAAAGTTTGGCAAAGGAGGATGTAATGTCTCAAACACTAAACCGCATGAACAGTGGCCAAGGCTAGCTTCTCAACATGGGAATAATGAAGTTCCGCATTAGTAAGGTTTCAACTCAGATAATATATGGCATGCTCATGGAGCTCCTCATCCTCCTGAACCAATACCATACCAATCGTCTCTTGAGACATGGCCACATAAATCAAAAAATAACAGCTATAGTCTAGTGGACTAAGCATGGGGGTCATTGCTAAGGATTCCTTCAAGGCATCAAAAGACTCCTGGGCTCACTCATCCCAGTAAAAATGGTTGTCCTTCTTCAACAAACGCATGAAGCCCTTAGTCAAATTGGCGAAGTTGACCATGAGCCTTCGTAAGAAGTTTTCCATTCCTTGTAAGCATTGAAGATGTTGAATGTTACGCGGGGGAGACAATTGAAGTATTGCCTCAACCTTCAAGGGATCGACTCTGATACCCTCCTTGGATACGATGAATCCTAGTAAACGACCAAATTTCACGCAAAAGATGCACTTATGAGGATTTAAACGAACTTGATAATGACAGAATCTTTCAAACGCCAATCGTAAATGATAAGGACGACACACTCTCAAACGAGAGTGGGCAGCTATATCATCCAAATACACTTCAATAATCGTTTTAAGATCGCAAAATATCAAGGTCATGACCCGCTGAAACGTAGCTCCGACGTTTTTAAGGCCGAAGGGCATCTTTCGATATGCAAAAGTTCCCCAAGGACAAATAAATGCAGTCTTATGTTGATCCTTGGGTTTAATTTGTATCTGATTATATCCAGAAAATCCCTCCATAAAATAAAATACCTTACTTCCCGCACACTCATCAAAAATTTGATCAATAAATGGTGTAGGAAAATTATCTTTAGGACAGGCTCGATTTAAATCACAGAAATCAGTGCATATTCAGATCGCTCCCTACTTCTTATCCACCGGTACAGGATTTAAAACCCACTCCGTCAAGGGAATGGGATAGAAAAAAATAGCTTTGAGCAGTTTCTCTATCTCTACTTTAATGGCGGGTGCTTTCTTAGGATTCACAGCACGCAAATGTTGTCGAACCAGTTTTGCATCCGGGTAGGTTTTGATTTTGTGTTCAACAATGCGAGGGTCTATACCTGGAATTTCTTCGTATGACCAAACAAAAACATCATGAAACTCCTTAAAAATCTCGGTATACTCTTTAATATCATTTGGGGAACAATCCACCCCAATGTAAACGTTCTCAATCTTACCAGGATCATGAGAAATGTTGATAGGAATCGTTGGTGAGAGTTTATCCATGTTCCCTTCAGCAATCTGACTAGGAGAGCTTAATGGGACCACGGGGCTACCAACTATCTCGCTTAGAATCGCCCTAAATTCATCACACTCTAAACGATCAAGCTTAGGAAGGAAATGCAATCTATGGTGCAACTCTTCCCAAGATTGTTCTATCCCAGACATGGCCTCAAGAATAGCTTCATCTAATGGAAAATCATCATCAAGGAAGTCTTCATAGTGATATGACTCTACTACCCATGCAGGAAGCACATAAGGGTCCTCCTCCTCCATCCACTAAGAGGAAGGACTAGGCTCTACAACATGATCAATATTAGCTTTATACGCCACCAATGCTGCAGGAAACGGCACATCTGTCTCGACAGGTACACTCGAAGTACTCGGTGAAGGAAGAATCCAAGGATCCCCCATATGAGAAGTGCAAAAGGATACCGAATTCGACGAGGGTGAAGCCCCACCAAGACTAGACCCAATCATAAGAATGGGCATAGGACAACTAAAGGTTCCCATGAGAGAAGGATACATACCCACACCCACATTCGTAGTTGTCGGCTAAGAATGATAGATAATCAGGATAGAAGCTCTTGATGATGCTGACACACTCATATTTTGGAATGACTTTTGATCGATAGTAACGATATTTCCATTAAATGGAAAACAAACCACTTGGAATAGGGAAGAGGCTACATCTTGCATATTGTACATCCAATTCTGACCCAGTAAAATATTATAGTCAAGGGGTGCATCAACCACCTTGACCTCGATCACAACAATCTTCCCTCCCAATTGGACCTTTAGAGAAGGAAGTATACCATGCGGTTGAAATGATCTTCCATCGAAAGCAGTCAACATGTTGGAATACTGAGACAACATGGGAGAACCTAAGCCCTTCCAACAATCCAAAGACATCATGGAAGCGGCAGCGCCTTCATCAATCACAGTACGCATGATGGTGTTGTTAAGACACTCTACATGAATCAAAAGAGACATGTAGTAAGGAAAGCGAGGCTAGATTCCATGAGTTTCAAATTTGATCATGAAAGGAGAGCTATCATCACCAACCCCAAGAGCAAACAACAAGGCCTTCCTTTGTGAAGGACAACTCTGAAGCACTTCTAATGCAGACAATGCACAAGGATTCTGGCCCAAATCCTCGACAATTGAGTAGCTCTGGGTGGCTCGAGCATTAGGATTGTGCCCTGAGCACTTCAAGACTCCCATAGGAATGAGAGGCGGAGCTTCAGGATTATCCGTAGTCTTTTCAATTCATAAAGAGATCTCAAGTGGAGAAAGTTCTTTTCCAAGGTCAGATTGTGACGAACCATAGTATTTCGCACATGTCACAACATTTGTAGCATTCACCATGTTGATGCAACCATGACCACTAGTGGCATCTGGTGGGTTTGGAGTCCCACTAGAAGAACTACCGGGATCAACAGTCCTCGAGTTCATATTTTGATTATTAGGTAAAGGATTAGTAAACACTGTTGGGCCCTGTGCTATGAACTTTGAGGCGTCCTCCCTACGAGGGCACAAGTGAGTGAGGTGATCATCCTTACACAACTTACAAGAAAAATCCATCTTACGCTTAGGTTGCTTGTCCCCCCCAGCATTGTTCGTGTTATTTTCATTATTATTACCATTTTTGTTTTTATTCCCACCCTTACGATTATTTTTTCCTTTATTTTTATTCCTTCCATGATGTTGGTTTCCTTTCGGGTTCGACAATTTCACTGAAAGAACACTCGTTGATTAGTTAGGATGAGACGAAGCCATGGCTTGTCCCGGCGCAGGCTAGTTAAGAGATAGCTAGCTCACTTGTTTCATAACCGAATCTGCAGGTTTGGTACTTGTGGAGCCAACAATACCATCGGCATGTGGCCCAGGTTTAATCTTGGGGCCAAAATTGGATATTGGAGCATTCAGGATAATCTCATACTGTTGGCAGGGGTTTTAGGTAAGTGAGTTGCGCAGCACCTTGAGGGTTGCACAAGCTCACACGACACTGCATAGGACCAAATCAGCATGATAGGCAGAAGAATAACTATTTTTGGAATTTCTTATGTAATTTTGTGCCGATTGACCACATTTTGTGGATATAGGTCACTATTTTGTTAGAAGTTAGTTAGAAGTGGAACTTGAATGTAAAGGTGTAAGCCTCTATATAGAATTAGAATTGCAATTATAGAGAAGGGAAGAATCATTGATGCGCAAGAATAATCGATCAATCCATTTTGTGATTTGATTGTGATCTTGTCGCTTCATTTTGTTCTTGAGCAGTTTTGGCTCTGTCTGTGTTGACCAACTCTTGAATATTTGGTTGTGATCAATCTCCTGCTATGGAGAAGTACTGTATGATTTCGATATGTTGTGCAGAAGTAATATATATGACGGATGTTTCCCTAAATTGATCTTGTCTCTTATTTATTTCCTGTATTTATGTGTTGCGATGTCAATGATGGATGTTTGTTGAATTTGTTATATGAATGAATGACACTACTGCAATGCATAAGTAATTGATGCGATCTGTTAGCGATCTGTTAGTTATGTTGATACATCTATGGTGAATGTTGTGATACTAATGAACTATCGCAGAAGAATCTGATGATTATGCTATTGAGTCGTCGATGCCCTGCCCTCCCTTCTTACTACCTGAAACTTGGTTCCGACAACACTCTCTCGACATCTCGGGTAAGACTTCATCCGCTCTGCGGGTGTTGCCAGGAAAGGTCAAACCTGTCTGAGCTGGTACTCAGGGAGATCATGCTGTTTGGGCGTAGACAGAGTGGGAACCCCTGTCGACGAGGTTTTTTTGGTGGGTTTTCACTAACAAGAGTCCAGACTGAGCATAGATCAAATCCAAATCTTGAGCCCTAAAAATAGCTTGGTCCTCATTTTGAACTCCGAATGTGGAAACATCCTTCACGATGTAAGGTAACAATGACTTGAGGAACCACTCTAGAAGAAACTATGGTGGTATAAAGGCTTTAATTAATCATTTTCGTCTATGCCACTCTTGAATATGATCTGAAATATGCGTGGCTTTGTCTTGCCAGAAGGTCAACAAGAGTTCGGTACCGACATCGTAACATATGGGTAGCTGGAAGTGATTAAGAAAATTCAAGGCAAGGTCATCAAATGTAGTATAAGTCCCACCCCGTTAACTCTATATACCATTTCACTGTAGGACCCATGAGGGTGCATTGAAACAGCCTCAAATGGATGGAATCATCGGTTAAGGAATTAGAAGAGCAACAAAGGTGGAAGGTTGTGACATGCTCACTAGGCTCTTCACTAGCCTTACTTTCGAACTTGGGAATGTCCAAAGGAAGCTTGGTAGGAACTTGGGAATGAGGCATAGGATCATTCGTCAATATCGATAAATCAGGTAGGTTCAAGGTCACAAAGAAAGGGATCCTAGGTTGATCTGGTCGATGCCACGCTCCCTGATAGGACTGGTTTGGATAAGGTTGATTTCTATACACACCATGGTCTTGGCCAGTGGGATAATAACCTCCTCCCATTTGACCCATGAAGGGCTGCATGGAAGCATTGTAATGCGGAGACCCTTGAGGCTGAGGTGCTACAAAACCATATTTAGAAGAGTAAGCGGGTTGTTTGTACCTGTACCCATACAATTGATAGTTTTTTTTGTAATATGGTCCATAAGAAGGTCCATGGGAAGCTCTATAGGCTGGACCATAAGATGTTCCACAAGATGTTCTATGAGATGGTCCATAGGTTGTATATAGGAATTTCCATGAGCTGGACCATGATATGATCCATGAGATGCTCCATGAGACAATCCAGAAGTAGATACATGACTAGTTGACACATAATGAGGCATGTGGCCTTGTGACACTATGGTGTTAGCAGACGTAGGATGGACATGGCTTACAGTAGAACTCCGGCCCAAAGGACCACTAGAGTTAGGAAGAGGATGTGTCAAAAAGGAATTTGAAGGAACAGGTTGAGAATACGATGGAATATGTGAATAAATATAGCTTGTACCCCCAAGATTCACATGTCTCAGCTGAGATCCCCGAATAGGAACACTAGTGCTAGGTCTCGGCTGTGTGTGTGAAGGAATTTCCATCGCTGGAGTGGATGGTGCAATGTGACTACTATTACCAAACATATCCTAATGGAAAGGAATGGAAGTGCCCCTATGCACATTACCAAGGTCACCAACCGACTCGACATTAGGTGTTGGACCATTCTCGGGAATATCAGGCATGCCATACCTAATGTGGCTAGTGTTGGTGGGTGCATGGCAAGTCTCTTCACCCAAATAGTATAACCAATACCAAGGATCAAAGCTAATGTAATCATGAAAATACGATAGATATTCTTGTGATGGTCCAACCCCATAAGGACCAAAATCAGGTGGAGTACAATATATACTTGAAGGTTCAACTTCCTTCCCCGGAGGTGGGGAAGGGGAAGCTCCGGGACCTCAGACTCATGGTGAGATATCTGTGTGAATCAAAGTGATGACTAGTCTACCTAGACTGTCTGGCTCTCTCTCCCAAGGGAGGAGGAGAAGTAGAAAGCGAAAGACCTGCTAAGTGAGGAGAGCGACGGGGAGCTGCACTCAGATCCACAATGACTCAACAAAAATAAAAAGACTCGATCTAACTACGCAACCCAAAGTAATCTATCATGCACAGAGTATACACCTAAGAAAAACTACAGCCAACAAGCAAGCAAACCAAGGGTAGGATATATGAGCTCCTGAATGAAGCAGGTATGTCTTGCCTAGGATAGGCTTCAGACTCCCATACACAACAAGCGAAGGTTCGTAACCAATTATAGTGGCCCTCAGCTTCAATGCATATAGCGACTGTACTGTTTGACCCATACCTGTCCAGGACACCTGCAGAATAATCTCTGCAAATACACCATCAATAACCTAGGTAAGGAAACTAAGGTCACCTCAATATAACCAATGCTCAAGTGGACAATTGCAGGTGGGATCGACTGTGTGGGCAGGGTAGCAAAGCTCGAAGCCTGAAATCACAAACTAGTACCCTAGGGGTGCACCAATCGTACCTCAAAGGCCCCTAGATACGAATACAATCTTGGAAATATCTCTAGTGCTCATAGAAAGTGAATAGAGTTCATCCCAATCACAATCGTGTGCACTTCCTCTTGCTTAACTCCCATGTAAGAGGAGCGTCCTGAGAAACAATAATTATACCAAGGGTGTCACACTCTCACCTGGACAGACACCTACTTGTTTTGTTTAGTGGTCTTGGAGAATTAACTCATAATGAACTATTCCAAGACCCTAAAACCTAATCTTGTTCATGCACCCTAAAAAGAAAAGAGTGTAATACATTTTATTAAGCATTGATTTTATTTGGTTGTGATTACTCAAAGGGTAATGGTCATGCAACTTATGAAGTTATGACTCAGCAATAAAGTAAATATGCACACCTAACAAGCAATGCCAAGTGAAATCTTGTAGAATGAAAAATAGGGTGTGCCACTAAATGAAATGCAAGATTTCTCCTTCAAATGTAAGTGCAATCATTTCTATATGAAAATATGACTATAATTCACCAAGAAAACCTAATGCAAGTACGATTCCAATGCATAACTATGCAAAAAGAAAAATATTTTTGTATTTTTGAATTAAATGAGATATGAAAGAAAAAGATGACTCAACAACCTTCAGACTCTACAACCACTCACAAACAGCAGCCAGGCAAAGCACCAAGGTTAAAGAGACCTAATGCACTAATCCCAAAACAAAAAGTAGAAAATGAATGACAAGAACATTTCTAAAAAATCAAACTAAAAGCAGTCTCTGGTCAGAAACAGAGGGTGTATACAAACTCCAGAAGCATCCAAGAAGACTCAGCAATCATCCAAATTCACCCAACAACACTTAATCCTCCCTCTAAGGCTCAAAATCAAGGCATACGTGATTGTTCTCAGTAAACCAATGTACATACACGACTGTTCAAGGAAAACCCGTGTGTATACGCAACTGTGAAAGCTAAACCCGCGTATAGGAATAAAAAGGAAGAAAAATAGGGCAAATAGACAATCTAAGACAAAATTTACTCCTTCAAGATCCTACTGGACAAACATGCCCCCAGACCCGACACAGAAACAGAGAAATCAAAGCAATTCAAGTACATTGAATACCAAAAAACCCAAAGAGAAACAACTAGGAACATCCCCAGTATGGTCGCCAATTCTATTACGGAGAGAAACTTTCTATGGATTGGGGTGTACCACAATAGACAGCTACACACAATAAATCAATCCTTTCCCAATATTCAAGAGAAACCAAACATCTAACACTAAGGGACCCCGAATCATACCTTATTTTGGACAGTTGAAGTAGATCCCCATTAAGCTTTTTCCAATCCCGCTCGCGTTAACAATTTTCTCTCAACAACAACAAACAAGACAAGCATGCTATATAATATGGTGTTAGATCTACTCTAGCATATATATTCAACAATGTATAAGCAATTAAACATATCCATGGATTCAATATTTACATTCAAATGCACATTATCGGACAGGAAAAGATATTTCTATTAATCAAATCAGATATTACACAAGTGACAACCTCTGTCGGCACGTCTACGAACCGGAGAAACTGAGTCCTCCACCGATACCTCCACCACCTCAATCCTCCATCTCTCGATAGCAAGCTCACAAGCAAAGGAAATCTTGGGAAGAACACAAAGTGCTCCAAAGGGACAAAGGGATGCAAACTCAAGTATATGCAAGCTATGGCAACAATTGATTATAGTTTCGTTGCTCTTCAATTCCTCCTCTTCAATGTATCCAAGAGGTTCCTTATATAGCACTCTAAAGGGGTAATGGAGGGTCAAATTCCTGCGATCTCAAGGCATATGGAAGGCTAAGATTCAGGATCTTCGGACTCATTCAAGGAAAAATCCAAAATTGTTTGTATTTATGCACACATCCCGATGTACGTGGGTATGAGGTCAAAAGTTGTGTGTACATGCAAGTATGGGTTTAAAAGTCGCATACAGCAATAAACAGGGTTTTTAGGGATGAACTTGGAAACATCAAAGTATAATATCAGTCCATGGCGTCTAAAGAGTCTGTAGAGGGACAGGGAAGGCCATAAATATGTGATCAACCATGTGTGGTAAAATCAGTTATAACATTAATTATATTGGAAATAGAAGAATTGCATCTTAAATGGTTAGATGTAAAGATATATTTCCTCCATGGGGATTTGGAAGAAGATATTTATATGTTGCATCCACAATAATATGAAATCAAAGGGAAGGAGAAATTAATATCCAGGTTGAAGAAGATATCGTATGGCCTAAAGCAAGCTCCAAGGCAGTGGTATTTGATATTTGACAAGTTTATGATAGAACAAGGTTATAATAGATGTCATCTGACCACTATGTTTATTTTAAGAGGATAGATAACTGTAGCTATATTATCTAGTTATTGGATGTAGATAACATGATTGTGGAATGGCCTAACATGTAGGATATAAAGATGCTCAAAATAAAATTAGCTAATTCATTTGCGATGAAGGATTTGGGTGCTGCAAAGAAAATACTTGGTATGAAAATAACAAGAGACGAAAAAATTCGTAAATTAACATTGTCTTAAAGTAAGTAGATAGAGAAGGTGTTAGAAATATTTAAAATGTAGGATGCAAAACCAGTTAGTTCACCTTTGGCCAAACATTTAAAACTAACTAATGAGATGTGTCCTAGGACACACGAGAAAATAGAATATGTGTCTAAGGTCCCATATTCATTGGTAGTTGGTACCTTGATTTATGCAATGGTGTGCATAAGGCCAGGTGTTGCACATGCAGTGGGAGTTGTATGTAGGTATATGAACAATTTAGGTAAATAGCATTGGGAGGTAGTTAAGTGGATTCTTAGATATTTGAGATATAGTACTACTCATGCATTATGTTTTGGAGCTTAAAACATTGTTCCATAGGGATATGTTGATTCAAATGTGGAAAGTGGTAAATATAGCATGAGGAGCAATGGCAGGGTATTTTTTTATTGTAGGTGGAACAATTGTAAGTTGTATCTTGAAATTAAAAATTATTTTTTCACTTTCAACAATAGAAGCAGAGTATGTTTTTTGTTGTAGAGGCTAGTAAAGATATTATTTGGATACATGGGTTTATGGAGGAATTGGGAAAGAAGCAGGAGAATATCAGGTTGTACAATGATAGCCAGAGTCATCTTGCAAAGAACGCATCCTTCCATTATAATACTAAAAATATACAACTTAGGTGACATTTCATATGATCAGTTTTGGAAGATGGATAGTTGAAGCTGGGAAGATACACACTAGCCATAATCTTGCAGACATGTTAACAAAGTTAGTAAATAAGGATAAATTTAATTCTTGCTCAGTTTGATTTGGCCTTCAAGTGTTGGGGAATCTCTTAACCTTGAACTATTGAATATAAGAGAAAATCAGAAAAGGGAGCGATATTCCAAGAAGAGAGGTGGTGTCTAAAGAAATTTTTATAGCACTTAATCACAGCGCATCATGAGAAGAACATCACAATGCATAATTAGTATGAAATAATATCAAAACATGTTGTTAGTCAACCTATAGGGTCTCCTTTTTATACTTTCCATATATAACCAAATTCGTGGAAGTAAAGAGGATATGGTCCACAAATACGGGTCATTGCTCCTAACCGTTTCCGCAAAATCCACAATGTCCCAAATTTTAATCAATTGTTGTGATCACGTCGACCATGGTATTTCCAATGGTTCATTCATTCCTATGACTTTCCTAGTCGACACTCCATTCAGTTGATCCATTGGTCACCTATAGTATAACGATTGATTGTCTCCAGAAGATCTAGAGGTTTAATGAACCATCAATACCTTAGGTTCCAACACAATGCTCTGGAGATTCAAAAAGTTAAATTACTTGCTCCGAACACCCCACCATAATTTCAGCTTCCTAAATCCCAATCATAGCCCAAATTTTCACAAACTTAACTTTTGGTAAAGGCTTCGTAAAGATATCAGCAACCTGATTATATGTTCTACAATAATAATAAAAAGTGAAACAAAATTTTCTTACACCAAGTGTCTCAAATAATGAACATAAAGTTCAACGTGCTTCATCTAGATATGAACAACAAGATTATCAACAACTTGAATAGAACCCTAATTATCACAGTAAATAATAGTGGAGGCCTGAATAGGATACCCAAGCTCATCGAGAAGCTGATGTTTTCAAATTTCCTTTGTACCTACATTGGCAACGCCATGATACTCAGCTTCTATAATTGAAAGGGAGACTACCTTTTGTTTCTTACATGACCGGACCAAGGGTCCATAAATTAGTTGAAACACATAACTAGAAGTGTACTTTTGATTGTCAATATCTTCAGACCAATCGAAATCAGTGTACCTAGATAATGACTCTATATTGTGACAATACTTAATACCATACTAGTAAGTGCCCTTAATGTAGAGAACAATTATCTTTTCATCTTTCTAGTATATTTCTTGAGGATATTGCATGAACCAGGAAACCACGCTATCA
Organism: Pseudotsuga menziesii; assembly: GCA_001517045.1. NCBI lineage: Eukaryota > Viridiplantae > Streptophyta > Pinopsida > Pinales > Pinaceae > Pseudotsuga > Pseudotsuga menziesii. The sequence goes on along the minus strand of LPNX010286155.1, from coordinate 537,823 downwards.
ACAAAGGATATATATGGTCGACTATGATTTAAGTAAATCATACTACCAACCAACTATCGACAAAGAGATTCATCAACTTGTGGAGAGTCACAGTCTTTTGACCACTTCACCCCCATATAATAAGGTGTAGCACACAACTTAAAGTCATCCATATTGAAATGTTTTAAGTGATCCAAGGCATATTTAGGCTAAGAGATAAATATACCATCATCCATTTGCAAAAATTTAATTCCAAGAAATAAATGCAAGAGACCAAGATCAGTCATTTCAAAGGTATCTACAAGTTGTTTCTTCAAACCCAAAATCAGTTTAACATTATTTTCAATTATGACTAAATCATCAACATATAATGCCACAGTCAAATTCACCATCATGAACATGTAATACATAAATATTGTGATCAAATTCACCAGCATGAACATGTAATACATAAATATTGTGAACAATTCACAATGTTCGAATCCAAGATTAACAAAGAAATCATCAATTTTCTCATACCAAACACAAGGTGTATGTTTCAAACCATGCAACAACTTCTTCAACTGAGAAACAAGACTAGAATCAATCACAAAACTAGGAGGTTTCTCCTTATATATTTATTCAATTAGATCTCCATGGATAAAATCACTTTCAACATCCATTTGATGAATCTTCCATTCGAAGCAAGCAGCAAGATAAAGGATCATTTGAACATAGTTCATTTTTGCAATAGGAGAAAAGGTTTCAGAGTAGTCGGTTCCTTATTACTGAGAGAATTTCTTGGATACCAAGCGAGCCTTATGGCATTCAACAACATGTTATAGGTAAACTTGGTATTATAGACCCAATGACACTTCACGACATTATTTCCTTGTAATAAAGGGACAAGTACCCATGCATGATTCTTCTCCAAGGAATCAATTTCAGCAGTCAGAGTAGTTTCCAATTTTGGTAATCCCTGAGCATCAGCATACATATCAGGATCACAGGTGTCGAGAACATGCGCCAGTAGGGAAACACTACCACATTGTTTTTTACTATGAGTATTTCGACCAATGCCAGGATTTCCATCATCTTCAATCATTTTAACATCCCATCAAGATAACAAAGGCATCAAAGATTCAAGTCGACTATTATCTGTCGTGTAAGTCATGGAAGTGAGAATTCCAATTTCAACAGTCATAGTAGACCCACTCCTAGTTGTCTCAGGAGAATAATTCATTAGTCTGGCTAGAACTCCATAGACCGGTACAGTCAATCCATACTCTTTAAGAATGTCAAACGGATCATTGTTTATACACCAGAGGAGGAATTCAACATCTTATCACCTAAAGTATTCTCATCAAATATCAAACTTCTGCTTAGGATTATCTACTATTTGATAAGATCAAACAGTATATAGGCTTTCAACTCATCAGAGTATCCCATCATAATGCAAGCATGACTCTTTGCATCTAGTTGTTTTTCTACATTTATCACTAATATGCACTCAAGTAGAACATCCAAAGGTTATGAGGTGTCTGGTAGAGGCATTCCTTCCATTCAATTTATTGACTAGAGTCATGTTAGTGACAGCTCGATTCAATACAAATTTCAGGAGATAATTTGATTAATAAATAGATTCTGCCCAAAACTTTGTCGGGATATCTTTATTCTACAATAGGCACCTATCCATTTCTACCGAAGTTTGTGTCTTACTCTCTATGATGTCATTCTATTGAGGAGTGTGAGGGAAATATATCTACCAAGAGAAACCGTTTTTAAAGATATATTCTTCAAACTATCAAATCACATATTCACTGCCATTGTTTGATCTCAAGCACTTAATGGGTCCGCCACGCTGCTTCTCATCCAATGCTCTAAATTCCTTATATTTTTCAAATACTTTACTCTTATTTTTAAAGAAATATACCCATGTAAATCTAGAGAAATAATCAATTACTGTCAAAATATAGTTCGCATCTACTAATTAAGGTTTTTCATCCAATAGAGATCATTCTGAACAAGCTCCAGTCAATCATGTGCATGCCATGGTTTCCTTGAGTCAAAGTATGCATCCTCTACAAACTCCATCGGGTGCAACAGTATTTGGTAGTCTAGTAATCATGTTGTGAATTAACATCATCTTCAAACTTCAAAACTTCATATGGCCAAGTCATTCATACCACGTTGGACTTTTGTCATCAATCTGAGTGATGAGTGTAGTTAGTCCAGTCATCTGAGAAACATTCATAAGAGGATCACAGAACTTATAAAGTTTGTCTTTGGTATCCAAAATCCCTGAAGCAACAATCCCCCCCCCAAGTCTCAGATCCTTTACAATAAAGCGATCGAACCAAAACTCAATAGTTTTCTTATTCTTTGTCACTTGAGGAACCAACAGCAAGTTTGAACTCAAACTCGGTACATGATAGGCGTTGGATATGCAACTATGTTGACATTGAACATCACCATTTCCAATTACAATGAAAACATAGTCATCATCGACATATATATTCTCTTTGGGAGCACCACTTAAGGTATATAACATAGGAGAATCATTTGTCATATGATGAGTACATCCAGAGTCAACTATACATTCAGTCTCAATGGTGCGGGAATGTGATGCCTAGGAAGTGCTGACAGAGAAGGAATAATTTGAAGGATTTTGATTGGTCATCTATCCATTCAATGCACTATCTTCAATGTGCTTGACCTTCCCTTCTCAATCCTTCATATTTTCCAACAACTTTTCATTGCATGTCCCACCTTTGCACAATACCGATCGGTTGCTTTTTAATATCCTTCTTCGTTGGTGATGACTCTTCAATATTCCTTTTTGTATATTGGTTTGTACATTCTGGCATTGATAATTCCAACCATGCTCTTTAATATTTTTCTTTACCTTTCCTTTTAGCAAGTAATTCTGGTGCTTTCTACAAAGCTTCCCTTCTTCAAGCAACTTATGTTAGTCTTTAATCAACAAATCACATAAAGTGTCAAAGGTAAAATTCTTAGCATATTGTTTGCGTAACATCCAATTGGAATGAAAGGAGGAACATAAGACATCATATTGTGTCTTCAAACTCATCAGAACCAACTCAATGAGTTGTCCTTTCTTCTTCGGAAAATCCTTAGCATATTTTCCCAATTTCAATTGTAGCTGTTAGAAAAATAGGATCACAGAGAAATAACTATAAACAAGATGAAATATAATGCACACTAACAAATTACAAGAAATACACCAATATAGCGTGGTTCACCCAAGATGGTTTACGTCCACATAGAAATTTTCAATACTTTTAATATTATACCTTCTAGAAAAATGAAGGGATACAACTTCCAGTACACCTGTTGCACTTCCTCTTCACTCTCTCATGGTCTCTCTCACACAATCATAGATATTGTTTTACAATTCTAAAATACCATACCATACACAACCATATTGCAATTCCTTCCTTTTATAGGGGAATTACCATGGGAAAATACCACAGGTCACCCAATACCATGGGCCCATAAACTATTTTCCAACAAAGATCCCAAAAATTTCATTGAGGGGCTTCACCCATAGACCCCCTTGGGACCCCCATAAGGGGATGATGTCCCCCCACATCCCCTTGATAGGATGAGTGTACAGTAAAACTAGGGTACAAACACGACTAAACAATAACATCTCTAAATTAGGAAGATCATGCTCCACAACCAACAATGTCCCACTTGGAGACTGATCACAAAAAATCCACTGATGCTGCACTTGTTGGACTATGCTCTAAACCTTGGACATGGAAAAATTATCATCTTCACCTTCATGCTTAAAGGCCAACAAAAACCTATCAGGAACTTAGTTTCTCTCGGGCTACTACCTTTGTCAACATGTCTGCAAGATTCTAGCTAGTATGTATCTTTTCCAACTTTAATAGTTCATCTTCCAAAACAAATCTTATGAAATGGTACTTGAGCTCCATATGTTTAGTATTAGAATGGAAGGTTGAGTTATTTGCAATATGAATTGAACTCTAGATTTCATTGTACAACCTTTTATCCTCTTTCTTCTTACTCAATTCCTCCATGAACCTCTACAACAAAATCATCTCTTTACTAGCCTCTGTAGCAACAACATACTCTAATTTCGTTGTTGAAAGTGAAACAACCTTTTGCACTTTTGAAATCCAATTTACTATTGTTTCACCTATAGTAAAAACATACCATGTGGTTCTCCTCCGATTGTCTTTATCATCTTCCATATCTGCATCAATATATCCCTATAGAACAATATATGGACCTCCAAAACATATTGCATGAGAAGTGGTACCTCTCAAATACCTGAGAATCCATTTTACTTCCCTCCAATGCTCTTTACCTATATTGTTCATATACCTGCTTACAACTCCCATTGCATGTGTAATATATGGTCTTATGCACACCATGGCATACATCAAGCTGCCAATTGCTAATGAATAGGGAACCTCAAACATGTATTATATCTCCTCCTGTGTCTTGGGACACATCTCCTTACTTAGTTTGAAATGGTTGGCCAAAGGTGTACTAACTAGTTTTGCATTCTGCATTCTAAACCTATTTAACACATTCTCTATGTACTCACCTTGATACAATGTCAATTTCTGATTTTTCATGTCTCTTGTTATTATCATACCAAGGATTTTTTTTGCATCACCAAAATCCTTCATTCCAAATTATTTATCTAGTGTCCTTTTGAGCACATTTATATCCTGCATGTTATACCTTGTAACAAAATAACAAGATAACATATCTTCCATTATCTAGCCTCTTGAAATAAACACAACTATCAGAATGGCATATACTATAACCATGTTCTATCATAAACTTATCAAATTTCAAATACCACTATCTTGGAGCCTGCTTTAGGCCATACAAGCTCTTCTTCAACCTGCAAACCAAATTCTCCTTCCCTTTGACCTTATACCCCTGTAGTTTTTTCATATAAATATCCTCCTCCAAATCCCCATGGAGAAAGGTTGTTTCTACATATAACTGTTCAAGATACAAATCTTCTACCACCACTAGACTTAAAATAGTCCTATTTGAAGTCATTTTAATAACAGTAGAAAATATTTCATCGAAGTCTATACCTTTCTTTTGTGTAAACCCCTTTACAAAAATTCCAACCTTGGAACCTGTCTTGGATCCTCTCTTGGAGCCTGCTTTAGGCCATACAATATCTTCTTCAACCTGCAAACCAAATTCTCCTTCCCTTTGACCTCATACCCCTGTAGTTGTTGCATATAAATCTCTTCCTCCAAACCCCCATGGAGAAAGGTTGTTTTTACATATAATTGTTCAAGACGCAAATATTCTACCACCACTAGACTTAAAATAGTCCTAATTGAATTCATTTTAATAACAGGACAAAAATATTTCATTAAAGTCTATACCTTTCTTTTGTGTAAACCCCTTTACAAAAATTCTAGCCTTGTATCGCTTCTTGCCTCCATATTCTTCCTTCAGCCTGTAAACCCATTTATTATGCAATACTCTTTTACCTACATGCAACTCAACCAAATCCCAGGCCTGCTTTCTTACCAATGATTCCATCTCATCATTCATTCCTTGCTCCCACTTTTTTCTAGTTTCCACCTGCAGCTTCTTCATAACATTCTGGTTCACCGGAATGAGTCATCAATAAATAAAACCACTTATACTATGAAATGAGAAATTTATACTAAGAATGATAACTCTAGCCATAAAACGACGATTTTTGCATAAAAAACACCCCCCAAATAGAAAAGTGTTGATACCAGTGCACACAGTATATTTTCGAGGTAAAAAATAGAACCATGGCCTAAACATCCCATACTATGGTTTACAAAAACTTTAAAATCAACCCCTAAACTGGAAAAAACATTTTTTTCTTCAAGAGATAAATTACAACTTTTTTGAGACTTGCATATTAAACAAAAACAAATATTTCATAAATAATTTCACCGCTCTAACCATATAAAATCAAAGAAACTATGATGTGATTCATAATGAAATCATATATTATACCATACAAGAACAAATAATCCATATAAATGTTAAAAAACTCCTTTAGAGTTTCAATTACAAACATCTTTATTTTCTACAAATAATGGATTGGATATAATAAAAATAATTAAAAAAAATTAAACCTCTAACCCCCTAAACCCCCCCGCAACATTACATTAAAAAATAAATAAATATTAATTAAAACACACCCCCTGCCCTAAATTCCTAAACCCCCAACAACATTACATTAAAAAAATTTAAACCCCCCCCCCAACCACCTAAATCCCCCAACAACATTACATCAAAAAAATAAAAAAAATCTAACACCCCTGCAACATTACATTAAAATAAAAAATAAAAATAAATAAAACACCCCTCCCTAACCCCCTAGAACCCCCAACAACATTATATTAAAAAAAATTAAGAAAATTAACACCCCCCTAACCCCTAACCCCAACAACATTGCATTAAAAAAATTCTAAACCGCACGTTAACATCCCCCACAATATTACATTTAAAAAGACATTTACAAAAAAAGTTTTAAAAAAAAAATTTAATATAAAATTTATATTTAAAAAATTAAAAATATCAAACCCCACCTTTCCCTCCCTCCCCCGCCACCTTTCATCACTCCCTTCTCCCTCCTCCATTCCCCGTGGTCTTCCTCCCCCTCCTCCCCTCCCCTCCCTTTTCCCTCCTCCTCCCCTCCCCTCCCTTTTCCCTCCTCCCTCCTCTTCTTCCTCCCTTCTCCCCCATCCTCCTCCCTCCTCCCTTCTCCTCCCCCTCCTCCTCCCTCCCCCCTCCTCCTCCTCACCCCTTCCTTCTCCCTCCTCTCTCCTCCCTTCCCTGTGTCCCTCCTCCCCCCTATTCCTCCCTCCTCTCCCCTCCTCCCCCCTCTTCCTCCCTCCTCCCCCCTCCTTGTAGCCCTCCTCCCCCCTCCTTGCAGCCCTCCTCCCCCCTCCTCCTCTATCGTTGAGCTCACTTGGGTGCCAAAGGGACACCCCTCATGAGTCGCATAATTCCTAAGAATCATATCACTCATGAGGGGCGGCCCTTTGGCACCCAAGTGAGCTCAACGATGGAGGAGGAGGGGGGAGGAGGGCCATGGGGAGGGGGGAGGAAGTAGAAAGAGGGCGAAGGACGGGGGTGGAGGGATGCGGGGAAGGGAGGAGGGAGGGATAACGGAGGAGTTTCAGATTCTTGGATCCCACTAAAATCCTAAGAATGCATCATTACATTGTCAATGTGTGGCCCGACGAGCGTGTTTTGATAGACAGGATAAACTCATACTATGGCTATCGGTTCTTCGGCATGGCGTTTCCTACCAATTTATGAGTGCAAGCGTACATTCCTTACTATCTTCATCCTCATTATGATTTCAAGAGGGTTAAAATCACTACCATTTCAAAGAGGGAGATAAATTATGGGTCGAAATTCATCCTATGTTTCTCTCTTTCAAGGGGGTCATGTAAGAAGATAGAATTGCATGCATACGCCCCTCCCTTCACGACGCATAGTTAGTCCATGAACCAAGGGGAAGGGTGGGTATTTAGTTGGTTTGACTACTCCACTGAACTTAGTTGCAGCTCCATCGGGGTACTAGATACTGACCATTGTGAATAGAGGTGTGCCCAGCAAGGCAGAATGGATTCGCTTCATTAGTTAAACACAAATTTATTAGTCAAAATCTTCTCATGGAAGCCATACAGCACCGAAATTTTTATTCTTTATTTGTTACAATTATTACTAGATTGTCTGCATGGTATATATTATTATGTTCAATAACCAAATAATTGGTATATATTGTTACAGTTCTTACCATTCAGCAACCATGGCCCTTCTATGTCAACTATCTATATCAATATTTATTTTGTACATGACTTGGGTGGTTTGTTTGTTTTTTTAATTAATTTTTCATTACAATTAAATAACAATAAAAATCAGATTTAAGAGCAAAACTTGTAGTAATTATACTTTCTAATTTACTTTTTCCCAACCACAAAAACATAAAACCAAATTTAAAATATGTAATTGTAATAAAAACCATGGCTTTTCTCTATTTTTTATATTTTGTGAGAATAATGAACATGGCATCATTTGCAAGAAGCCATTATGTTTATTAACAAAAATAAACGCATTGAATAAGTTGAATTGACCATTTGCATTCATTGAGTAAAAATAAATCAAAATGAACATAGATCATGAAAAACGTTGAATAAATGCATTGAATAAGTTGAATTGGTCATTTGCATTCACTTGCATTGACCAATTCAATTTAATGTAATATCGATGTAATTTTTTTAATTTTAATGAAACACTTGTGGCGAATATGTCAAAAGAGCCTCAACCCCCCGTAGGAGGGATGTTTGTAAATGAAAACTTTGGGCATCTTGTACACATAGAAGACCCAATGGAAGAGGACATTGATGTCCTTGAAAAAATCCAAGCTTAGAAAATCCCAATTTCGATGAATAATTTGGCATGCGTGATATTGTTGATTAGTTTCATGTCTTGAAGAAAATGTTAACATTGACAACTTTTTGATAAGATATATTAGTAATGTTTTGACTTCCGGACTTTATTTTAGGAATAAAATTTATATATATATAATGTTTTTAATATGTTATTTACAAATATATGGTATAGTTTTCTTGAATTTATGTGAAACGTCACTTTTTGCTAAATAATATAAAATGGTAATATTTTTATACAAAAAAACTCTAAAAATCCATTAAAAATGGTTTTTAATGTCTTTATTTTCTGGATGTTTTTACAATTTGGTCAATAAAAATGTCTTGTTTTGTCCATAAAAATGTCTTATTTTGAAGATAAAACTGCAAAATGTATATGTGTTTCATTAGAACTTGCTTCTAAATGTATGTTATTTTGTTGAATTTCAAAAAAAACACTTAAAAATATAAATTAAAAATATTTTACGACAAAGATTATTCAAAGGCCCAAAAAAATGCCTCAAAATGAAAATGTGTGATACTGGTATCAAACCTCTTTGAAACGAAGGTAAAAATAGCTACTAAAATTAGGAGAGAGAAAAATGAGAGTCGTGTCGAGTTCTCATTTCATAGTATAAGTGGTTATAATACAATGAAGGAAAGAATCGTTTAGGGGGTCTACTTAACTTGGTAGATCTTCTTACACTTGCAATATTTTGAGGTACCTATTGTTGCTTTTTATTTTCTGGTACCTTTGGAACTTCATTTTCTTTTATTTCATCAAGCATTGTGTGCTATGTGTTTTCCTTTTCCTCTTTCTTTCACTGCAATTGATATTTCTACATAACCTTTTCATTGAATACTACATCTCTACTCCTAATGATTTTATGATTTTCATAATCACATCAGCGATAAGCAAAATTCTCAACCCTGTATCCAATAAAGGTGTATTTCTTGGATTTAGCCTCAAGCTTTATTCTATTTTCTTTATCAACATGGACAAATGCTTCACAACCAAAAGTTCTCAGAAATGAGTAGTTTACATTTTTACCTATCCATGCCTCCTCTAGAATTCCACCATCCAAAGCGCTTGAAGGCCCTATGTTTATTAAGTAAACAACATTATCTATAACATCATCCCAAAATCTAAGTGCAACCCTACATGCAATCGCATACACCTTGCTTCCATGATCGTCCTATTCATCCTTTCTGACACACTATTTTCTTGTGGTGTTTCTGGTACTGTCTTCTCTCTCTGAATCCCATGGTATGAACAGTAACTATCAAAATCCGTGTTGTAGTATTCACCTCCATTATTAGATATGATACACTTCAATATTTTCCTTGTATCATTCTCAACCAAATCTTTCCACTTATTAAAAGTAGAAAACAAATCATATTTTTGTCTAATGCAATAAACCTAGGTTTTTCTAATTTCATCATCAATAAAAGTAACATAATAATGAGGGCCTCCAATAGATTGTACTTGAGCCAATCCCCATACATATGTATGCACAAGCTCTAATTTTTCGCTATTCCAATGTTTCCCAGCCTTGAGAAATCTAACTCTCTTTTGTTTTCCATAAACACAGTTCTCACATAATTCCAAACTCACCTGCTTCATATCCGGAAGCAATTTCCTTGAGTGGAGAATCTACATCCCCTTCTCACTCATGTGGCCAAGCCTATGATACCACAATGTTGTATCTATTTATGTGGAAGCTACAAATATAGAATAATCGACACTTTAATGACATAAATGCAACGTACCTATCCTATATCCTTTTGATATTTTCAGTGCTTCTTTAGTGATATTCCACCACATTTTTCCAACCGTATACAAACAGTCGTTGTCTCCCAACTTCCTGTAACACCCCGATTTTGACCCCGTTTGCATTAAAAATGTATATGATGTAAATATTGTAATTAATCATCGTGTGGATCTAAAGGAAAAATTCCCACCAATGATTTATCGTTTTATGTTTCGGAAACTAAAATCGATGCCGATGGTATTTCGTGCTAGCTAGGAACATTATAATTTTGGACATCTTGTAAATATGCAATTTAATTAAAATACCCATAACCAGCTATGTAAATGCAACATTAAAGAGATGGGGGCATGATTTCCTAAGAATAAGCGGGGGGGGATATTCAAACCTTTGAGCCAATGGGGAAAATCCAAATGTCAAAGGGAAAACCCATCAAGATGTCAACTATCTTTCTTGTCTTATTCACCCAATCATTTATTACTGCCATAAATTGGTTGAGGAAGTTATTTCCTTGGGATGGGAAAGGTATAAAGGTCAAAATTTGAATTGGGCAGAGCACCAATTTTTTGAAAAACATGTTTTGGCTTAATGGGCAAGGAAGAACCCAAAAATTCATTAATCGCCCATTATGCATTCACGTACTCTCTTCCTCATGCATTTTAGGGAGCTTTGGGACATTTTTCCTCATCCATCCTCCATTCACGTTGGGCTCCCATGCAACTAAACCTTCTTGTGTTTTATTATTCACATGCTTAGTTGTTTTCCTCATTTTCCATGCCCAAGAAATCCATTTTTGGGTTGTTGAGTGAATGGCCAGCAGGGATACATGATTTTAGGGTTTATACCAGTCGTTTTTGCTAGTGCAATGCCCAAAATCATTGTTGAATTCAAATTTCTCACCCAGGGGTCGATTTCCCCATTTTACCAATACTTTTTTGGTTCAAAAACGTTTTTACTCAAACCCAAAACTTGCATTTTGTTGTGTGTGCATCCTTTGTTTTGGTCCGAACTAGTTTGGAGTAGAATTGGGGAAGAATGAGCTTGAGAAACCTAGTGTGGAAAGGAACCTCACAGATAGATCAAGATGGGCTAGTTTTTCTTCTTTGCACACCCTGAAGAGAACTGGAATGGAAGGCATATCTTGAGGGACTGTGTAGTAGAGAAGGGGACGCTTCCTTGTGTTGGGTGTGTAGGTATTGGTAAATCCAAGCCACATCTTGTGTAGGTGTCCATAGCTCTGTGGTTGAGCTCACTATCTTAGCAATTCAACCTTCCACCTCCTTAGCAGCCTGATAAACCCAAATGTAGTTTTGGCTTGGCTGAATTTTGATGTTCCTTTGGCTATGTGTGAGCCTGCTATTGTTCCCTTATTCCTTGCGGGAATCATTCCCAGCTCAGGGGTGGCAATGGTGTTGATATTTATGAGCACACGGGCCTATGGTTGGGTGGAACGTTGCAGTGACATAGCTAGTTGCGAGACAAGCTTCTTCTCAAGATAAGTATTTCTTGTGTTTAATCTCTGCAACTGTATTTGCTTGTTTTATGAATTATGAACATGAATGTTGTGTTGAAATGTAATTGCTTCCATTGTAGATTGCATAGATTATGCATATGTATATTTTTTATTTCCAATGAAAAAAATTTATTATTCATGTTCATGGGACTTAGATCCTCACTTAAATGATAGCACCAACTTGCAAGTCTCGTCCTCTCGGAGGGGAGGGGATGTGACACTTCCCTATTGAGATCATATTTATTTTCATAGTAGGAATATGCCTTACATCCTTTAGAAACCATTCATTTCCATTATTTAACTTAATATGTACCTTACCCATTCCAACAATTTTACATGGTTCATCATCCCCCAATTAAACATTTCCAAAATCACCTGGAACATAATCATGAAAGAACTTCCTATGGGGTGTAGCATGACATGAATCCCCTGAATCTACTACCCAGTAATCATTAGTATTATCTAGTGCAAGAATCAAAGCATTTTGTAACACGTCACCTACTACATTAGCTTCCTAAGTAGTCTCTTGTTGACTATCTCCTTTCTTCTTTGGATCTTTGTCGTCTTTCTTTAGATGTCCTCTCTTATGACATTTCCAACACTTTATCTTTCCCAATCTGGACTTGGATCTTCCCTTTCTATACTTGGTGTGATTACTTGGACTCTTTCTCCTCTCCATTCATCTTCCCCTACTCTCGATGGTCAACACATTGCATGATATCTCACCTATTCTTTTTCTTTGCATTGCCTCACTAAGAATAACACCAACAACATCATCAAATTTAAGACTGTTTGAACAAGAGATAGAGTCACTTACAGCCATGACCAAGCCATTCTATATTTTTGGAAATGAGCACAATATTAGAAGATCCTTAACCTCATCATCAAAGTTCACCCCTACAGAACTTTGTCAATTAATAACCGTATTAAATTCATTTAAATGGTCAGCAACAGATCCACCTTGTGACATATTCATATTAATAAACTCTTCATTAGAAATACCTTGTTGAAAGTTGAGGTTTTTTCATATATATTATCTAATGCGCTCATCACACCCTTTGTTGTCTTTTATTTTGAAATATTGAAATCCACTGACGAAGCCAGGAACAGTTTATTGTAATTCCTAGTGCCTTTCTATCAAGAACCTCCCATTATTTTCCCTTCATAGTCACCGACTGTTTTGTTTTTCTAGCCAATGGTAGGAACATATTATTCTGGTACATATAGTCCTCCATTTGCATCTTCCATAACTGGTATTTTTTCCGTTAAATTTCTCGACCCTAAACTTTCCTTCTTCTTCCATTGCTCCCACTCCAACTATGCACCATTATTTCCTACAAATTTACCATCCAAATAGGCATTTGGCTCTGAAACCAATTGTTAGAAAAATAGGATCGCATAGCAATAACAATAAACAAGATGCAAATATAAAACACACAAATACATTACAAGAGAGACACCAATATACGTGGTTCATGCTATATGGGCTACGTCCACATAGAAATTGCTAGTCCTTTTATTATTATACCATCCAACGAAATGAATGGATACAACCTGCAGCACACCCACTGCACTTCTTCTTCATCCTCTCACAATCTCTCTCGCACAATCACAGAGATCGTTTCACAATTCTATAATACAATACCATACACAACTATATTACAATGATTTCCTTTTATAGGGGAATTATCATGGGAAAATACCACCGGTCACCCAATATGATGGGCCCGTAAAATGTTAGACAACAAACATCCAAAAAATTTCTTTCAGGGGCTTTGCTCCTGAACCGCCGCGGGGGGGGTGATGTTCCCTCGCACTCCCCTGCTAGGATTAGTGTACAGTAAAACTAGGGTACAAACACGCCTGAACAATAACATCTATGAATCAAGAAGATCAGTCTCCACAACCAAAAATAGCTCCTTGATGTGAGTTAAATATTCCTTGATTTGATTAAAGGAAAGAGGTTCCAAACATATCAACTCTTTCTCTATCTACATTACTTCACCTTCATTTATCTTGTTCAATAGAGTCTTCATCTTGTTCCAGATGGCATGAGTACAGTATATCCCACTTGTATGAAATTCAATCTCCCTCAAGATGTAGGTTGTGATAAACCCCACAGCTTCATCCTTCTTAACATCAATGGAAAACTTAGCATTGGCATCTGTTGAATCAAAAATAGAAGTCTTTGTGAAGTTTCATAGACCCTTACTCTTCAATGAGGTCTCCATGTCTATCACCCATATTGTGTAATTGTGTCCATTGAGAACAACATGTTCTATATTGGAATCCATCCTTCTAATCTAACAGATCTGATCGAAGTTCAAGGAGAGGTATTAGTAAAAAAATATTCCACCTAGAGTCGATCAACCCTGGATCCAACTCAACAATATCTATAGACAAAAGGGCTAGGTCAAAACCATTAGCTCTCATACCTTTTTGGGGAACCTCTTAACTTTGAACTATTGAACAGAAGAGAAAATAATAGAAGGGAACAGTGTTCCAAGAGGAGAGGTCGTGTATAAAGACAATGTTATAGCACTTAAGCACAATGCATCATGATCAGAACATCACGATCCATAATGAGTATGAAAGAGATCTCAAAACATGTCGTTAGACAACCCATAGGGTCGCCTTTTTATAGTTTTCGGATATAACCAAGTTCCTGGAAGTAAGGATTATTTGGTCCAAAAATAGAGGTCATTCCTCCTAACCATTTCTGCAAAATCCACAACATCCCAAATTTTAATCGATTGTTGTGATCGCACCAACCACAGTATTTCTAACTATTTATTCATTCCTCTGACTTTCCTAGTCAGGACTCCAGTCAATTTATCCATTGGTATCTTATTTTCTAACGACTAATTGTCTCCAAAATATCCATAGGTGTGATGAACCGTTAAGACCTTAGGTTCCAACATCAACCATGATGGTGAAGATGAGAAACTTTCCAAGTCCAAATTGGAGAATAGTTTAGTGGGTGCAGTAGCAGTGGAGTTGTTGTGATTTGTTTTGAAGTGGGAGATTGTCAGTTGTGGAGCCTAGTTATCTTCTTGATTCATAGGTCTTATTTCAGTTGTGTTAGGATCCTAGATCCTAATGTGGTTTGTGGGGGGGATGGGGTTTGGGGGGATTTCCCTCCAATACTTTCATCGCCACCCCTACCTTGGGTTTAGGGGCAGCACCCCCAAAGAGAAACTTTTGGAAAAAATGTATAGTAAAATATTGTAATTTCATAGTCAATAAAGACCATTGATCACTAGGTCACATATAAGACGATAGAAATTATGTTGATGATTTTAACCTAAAACACAACCCTCTTTTTAAGAGGGAAATGTGTTATGGTTGCATAGTGTGTGAGAGAGAGCCTATGAAGAAAGTGAAGAGGAGGTTGCAACGGATATGTTTTAAGTTTTATCCCTTCATTTTGTTTTATGGAATAAAAGGACTAGTTGTTTCTCTATGGATATAGGACATATCAAGTGAATCATGTATATTGGTGTCTCTCTTGTATTGTGCTCTTTTGTATTTTATTTTCACATTCATTTTTATTTTTATTGCTTAATGATCTTATTTCTAACACTGGGAGTAGTGGATATGAATATTGATGTTATTGCTTCAATGTTGGGCGTTCACTTCCTAGCGCCACCTAGACCCTTGGATGGGGGATGCTCCTTCAGACTGCTCGGCTCCTTCTCTGGTTTTCTTGTTGCGCCTCGTGGGACTTAATCTTGTTCTATCAAGGATTTTGTGTCCTTTTCTCAGTCTTTAGTGTAATGTAATGTTTTGGAGGTACTATTCCGAGTTCTTTTGGGTGATTAGATAGAAAGGTCATGTTTTCTATATAGTTTTGTTTATGTTAGACGAATGTATGGGGAATCATATAAGGGTGATTTGTGGTTTCTTGGAAGGGTGATGAATAGCAGGGTTTCTAAGTTTCTTGTGGATATGGGAATTTTATGTCCTAGAATTCTAATCCCATGGTCGGCTAGTTGTATTTTGTGACATGTACTATTTATTTCCATTAATATAATGTTATGCTTACTTAAAAAAAACATTCGTAGTAGTGGGAGATTTACCTTTCAATTCCCATTCCCCTCTCCAATTTTATTTTCCATTCAATTTTAAGGAAAAAAAATTTGGTCTTATTATACATTAAATTTTAATGTCTTTTCCCTAGTTTATAAACTTCATACATTTCCAAATTCATTTACCATCAAGTATTACAACCACTCTTTATATTATATTACATATCCCAATTGAAATTATGTTTTATCTCCAAAAGCGTATAGAACCAAGTGAATCAGTATACCTTATGTATGCTTCTCTAGAACATGGAACTGACACTAGATCCTAGCTACAACTCTAATTCTCCCTCTATCGCTTGCTTGTGCCTCTAGCTACTAGCTATCGTTCTAGATTTAATTCTCAACTCTCTTGATCCTACATTGTAGAATTCTTCTCATTGACTCTCATATATGATCAATCGCATATCCAAACTCCTCAAACAAAACTCATTCACGTCTTCAGTGACAAAGTCTCTTGCATTCCCAATATTAAAGATGATCCATCTTAGTGGTCAAAGAAGCCAAGTCAAATTTGGGTCTCTATGTGTAGTGTGATCCTAACAAGATATTACATTGCATATCAATTCCTCATGAGGACATGTGGACTCTCTACTCCTAGAATTTATTATTTCCTAGCATGGAAACAACTCTCTTGATGTTGCTTATGATTGTATATAACTTCATCTATATAGTAATGTCATATGGCTGACATTCTTCATGAGATATCAAAACCTTCATGGAATTTCCAAAATCTAGTTTTATTTTTAGAATGTAATGGATTTTTTATGTAATGCCCCAATTCCAAAAATTCCAAACAAAGGAAGAATTTGGGGAAAATTTGTTTTGACTAGTCTTGACTCTAGGGGATTCAAATGGCACAAGAGGGTCTTGAATTTGGTAGGAACTGATATGGTGAGTCTTAGGACCACTCAATGGAATCTTTTATCACTTTATTACAGTTTATATACATATGCAACTCTATTTGGGAACATTGGAAAAAATGGTAAAATTACTAGTAATTTGCGGTACAATTCCCCCTAAGGTGTGAGAAAAAATGGATCTCCAAATCCTATGCAAACCTCCCAAATTGTGAAACAAGATATGGGGACCGATATTATACTTCATTTAATTTCATTTTGTATGGTTAATAGTTTTGCAACAGATATTTAAATATTCACATTCGAATCCATAAATTCAGTGATATTTGCTTAAGGGTAATGACATGTAATGGCTTAACTTTGACTCACAATTCGTATATATAATGTTTCAGAATAGAGAGTAATGAATGTATACCGTTAAAATAATAATAATGTCTCACTAATAGTATATACATCATATCCAATTCATAACATGCATCTGATATACAACTCCATTGAAATGGGAAACCAACACCTGGAAACTAGTCACAACATAGCTTGGAAATGTGGACATTTGCATATGTATTTATGATTATTTATACTTAAATAGAGGATGGGAGACATATTACAGATCCATAAATCATTCACCCATTCTTAGGAATCAACTGGACTCGATAGGGTGAAACCACCATTCACACAGGTGTGTCATCATAGAGAAATATGGAAAGATTGAAGTGGGGATTGAGAGAATGGGAGGAGAGATGGGTCATGAACCGTAGAATCCTCCTATATACAGTAAAAAAACTCCATTATTATCCAAATTATATTTCATTTTGTCCTCTCAAACATCTAACTTGGATGAGAATCTCACTCTCGAAATTGGCTCAATAGCATGGCAAGTTAGCACTCACTGTGCAATAGACAAGCTAGTGCTTTCCAAAATGCCAAAGGAAAATTATAAAATGATCAAAATCCATTATCATTCCTCATGACATATTTTTACAACCCTCCTAAGGTCCTCCAAGGTCAAATTCACTCACATATGCTTCCTCCCACTCATCCTTGATGTTTAGTAACCTCCATGACACTTGTTCTTCTCCTTGACCCTTCATCTTCCTCCAAATTTGAATCGTTGCCATCAAACCCCAAGTGTGCCATCTTGGAGGATATTTTTAGCCCGTACATGTCATATTGTCAAAGTTATGTAATAATTTCTGCAATTAGGTTTGAATCGTCATATAATCTTCCATCATTGTTGTCATAAAATGCAAGGAATCTCTCTCCAAGTGGCACCTAGTTCCTTCCTAGCCTATTCCTCTTCCATGGGGAGTTACTCCTCTTCACCTATTCAAATAATTGGGCTCACAATATGTTACTTAAAACCTCTTCAACTTATAAGAATGTTCCATTACTCATAATTTTGAATTTTTGGTTAAGGCATGACATGCGTAAGGAAGAATCTAGCTACCCAAGGTCTCCATGAACCTCCAAATGTCCTCATGAAGCAATGACACTTGATTTTCTCCCTATTTATTATTTGTATGACCCAAGTTAATGTGTAAATAACAAACTAAGGTTCTATTGTGTCCTATATATCCCCTATTGCAAGACTCAATTCCTCCACCCCAACCTAGTGAACTAGAAGGTGGGTGAAACATTGCTAACTAGTAATCTCATTGGGATGGGGACATGACATTCCTCCCCACCCAATATTGATTGTCCTCAAGAAATGCCAATTTTGGATGCTGCAAAAATTTTTACTCTTCCCAAGTCTCTTCCTCACTAGGAAATCCTTCCATTGTACGAAGTATTCTTTTATTGTTCTCCTCCTTAACCTTCTTTCCCTTGTTTTCAATATTTTGTCCAGAATGAGAACAAGTTGTCCTTCATCATCCAAAGCAGTTAAAGTATCTGAAACTGAAATATGTTGACCTATAACCTTATTTAGACATGAAACATGAAATACATTATGAATTTTACTTCCTATGGGAAGCTTCAATTCATAGGCCACTTCTCCAACCTTTTGAATCACCTTGTAGGGACCATAAAACCTTGGCTCGAGTTTTTTTAACCTTTACCCTTTATGGTGACTTGTTTGTAGGGATGAAACCTCAAATATACCAAGTCATCCACTTGGAAGTGTCTCTCCACTTTACGTTGGTCTGTATATTTTTTTGTTGATTTTGGGAAACCTACAAGTTATCTTTCAAAACCTTCAAAATTTCTTAACTTTATTCAATCTAATCCTTAGCTTTTGGAGCTATACTATCACCAAAAATGTGGTCAATAAAAGTGGATGCATCTTAACCATAAATTTCTTTGAAAGGATACATGCCAATGGACATATGAAAAGCAGTATTGTAAAAAAACTCACCCAAATGCAACCATTTTATCCATGTGTTTTGTTGCCCACTAACATAGTTCCTCAAGTAGAATTCCAACCATTGATTCACCTTGTCTGTTTGGTCATCAATTTTTGGATGATATCTTGTTCTATGTTTCAATGTTTTCCCCACCGCCTTGAAGATTTCTTTCCAAAATGCACTCAAAAATCTATTATCCCTGTCACTAACAATGCTCTTAGGAAGCCCATGCAATCTGAAAATTTATTTAAAGAATAGTTCAGCCACTTGTGCAGCTGTGAAAGTGGTAGTAACAACAAATAAATGAGAAAATTTAGTGAGCCTATCCACTACTACAAATATGCAATCCTTACCAAGCACCTTGGGCAAACCAGTGATGAAGTCCATGGAAATTCTCTCCCATTTTTTTATGGAATAGGGAAAGGGTGTAAGAGGCCAGCTAGATGAGTGTGCTCCACTTTAATTTTCTAACATGTGGGGAATTCATTAACATATTTCATAACATCAACCTTCAGCCCTTTCCATGAGAAGCTCTCCCTCAACATTTTGTATGTTTTGAAGAAAAAAAGGTGACCTGCTAGAGGAGAATCATGAGCTTTCTTTAAAACATTCTCCTTCAAAATCGAACTAGGGACCAAATAGATTCTATCTTTGTAGTATATGATTCCTTCCAACACCTTATACCTATCATCATGGTTAGTCCCATCAAAAATTTCACAAGAAAACTTATACTTGGCATACTCTACTTCTAATATGGATTTCCAATTTTCTGTTACATCCATTAGAGAAATAGAAGGTCTTATAGAAAAGGAATCAACTACCACATTATTATTCCCCTTAACATATTCAATATCAAAGTCAAATGCTTGAATCTTACTCACACATTTTTGTTGCCTTTCATTTAGATCATTTTGAGTGAGGAAGTATCATAGGTTGTTATGGTTAGTTTTGACCACAAATTTGTTTCCCACCAAGTATTTCCTAAATTTTATCAAAGCATGCATGATGGCCAAAATTTATCTATAATAAACGGAGTAAAGATTCTTATGTGGATGTAGCTTCCTAATCTAAAAATCTATTGGGTGTTGTCCTTGATTTAGGACTCCTCCAATGCCTTCTCCTGATGCATCACATTCCAAGACAAATGGTTCAGAAAAATCAGGAAAGGCTAGAATAGGACAGTTTCTTATAACCTCCTTCATTATTTGGAAAGCCCTTTCAGCCCCTTCATGCCATTGGAAAGCATATTTATTTGTCAAATCAGTGAGAGGTGAAGTGATTTGGGAGAACCCCTTCACAAACTTCCTATAGTAGTTACAAATTCCAATGAACCATATCAATTCAGTGAGATTTTTGGGACGACGCCATTCTATAATGGCTTTTATTTTTTCCATATCCACCTTAACACCATCTTGACCAATTATGTGTCCAAGATACAAGAGCTCTGTCAAACCAAACACACATTTTGATAGCTTAGCAAACAAAGATTGATAATGAAAAATGTTTAATACCTCTTCTAGATGATGCAACTGTTCCTTCCATGTTTTACTGTAAATACGAATGTCATCGAAGAAAACTAGTACAAATTTACGAAGTTGCTTGTGGAATATATTGTTCATGTATTATTGGAATGTGGCGAGAGAATTTTTCAAGCCAAAGGGCATGGAAACAAACTCAAAGTGACCATAGTGGCATCTAAAAGCAGTCTTTGGTATGTCTTGTTCCTTCATTCGAATTTGACGATAACCAAATCTAAGGTCAATTTTGAGAAGAACTTGTCCCCATAGAGCTCATCCAGGAGCTCATCAATCCTTGGGATGGGATATCTATTCTTCATTGTCTTCTTATTCAAATCTCTAAAATCAATGCACGTCCTCAAAGTCCCATCCTTTTTCATTACCATAACAACTGAAGAAGCATATGGACTGGAACTAGGCCTTATGAGACCCAACTCCAAAAGTTCTTTAATGAACTCCTGAATCTCATCTCGAATCCTTTGGGGGTGTATATAGGGCTGCATTTTGATAGGTTGTGTTCCCATCTCTAACTCAATGATATGCTCCATCCCTCTGTCTGGTGGTATTCCTGGGGGAAGGTCTCCAAAAACCCTCTCATACTTACTCAATAACTGCTCTATCTATTTAGGATGCTTGGAAACCTTCAAGTGAGGTTTAGACTATGTTATTAAATATTCAGCAACCCAATATATGTCTTCATGCCTCAAGACGGACCTCATACTATGAGATGACACCACTTGATTTGGGTAAGTGTGCATTCCCCTCAATAAGATGGGTTTGCCTTCCGAATTTTTGAACCTCATTTTAGGGACTTGATAGTTCACTTTATGCTCCCCTAAATAATACAACCATTGTACTCCCAAAACCACATTTGTATCAGCCACATTCACTACATAAAAATTGTCAGTGATAATATGGTTTCCTATAGTAACCTAAATATTTGGAATCCATTTAGTACAGTCCATAGAATTGTTACCTAAAATGATCACTGTGAAACCATCAAAACTTTCATCTTATAACTGTATCCTCTCCACCAATGTTGCATCTATGAATTTATGAGTGACTCCTCCATCCACTAGAACTGTGACCTTTCGGACTTGTATGTTACCCTTGAGCCTCAAGGTTTGGAATCTAGGAACACCTGATACTACTGCAATTTTTTCTCGTCTTAGAAGTGGATTTTTCTTCTTCTTTTGTTTCATACCCCTCTTCTTGGGCTGCAAGTTGTGCTTCCTCCTACCCCTCTTCATCGCCTTCAAAGAAAACTTCAATGCAGTGTGCCTTCCCCTTTGCACACTTATGTCCTGAAACCCAACGTTATTAGCATGTGAAACATATATTCTTTCTTCTAAGTTATTCTTTGCTTGGTCCTCCTTTACTTTCTTTGGCAAAGGATTCATGTTGCCATGGTTTCTTACCTTCCTTGAATTTGGAAGGAAAATTAGGCTTATGGGGATATTTGGTTATTGGAAACACATTCTACAAGTCTCTTGTCAAATTCATGGCATCCTTCAATGTAGTTGGCTTGTGGAATTTCACGAGCCCTCTCAAAGGTTCTTTCAATCCTTCAGTAAATAAAAAACCAACCTAGCCATAGATACATCAGAAACCATTACTAAAATATTTTCAAATTCTAACATATATGCTTCAGAATGTCCAACTTGTTTCAATTGTGTTAGTTCTTTGAAAGGAATTTCGGCGTCTTTCCTCTCAAATCTCTCCATTAATGCACTGGAGAAACCCTCATAAGATAAAATCTGATAGTGTCCCAAGGTTCTAATACCATGGAACCACCAATCACTAGCTTCCCTTTCAAGATGAAAAATGGCCATTTTCAATGCATCGTCTTCAACCATAGGATTTAATTCAAAATACACACTTAATTTTTGTAACGAAGCACTAGCAGACATTTGGGAAGAACCATCAAAGGAAGGAATAGTTACTTTTCCCATGGTTTACTTTAATTCATGATTAAGAGTAGGTGCCCTATTCCCATTTCATCCTTTCTTAAACTGAAGAGAGGCCCTAATGAGTTGATCGAAAGGTGGGACTTTACTACATTCATCACTTAGTTGATGCCAGTTATTTGTTGCTTCCCTCACATCATAAGTCGTGTAAGGGCCCTCTTTGGACTCTAAAAACTTAGGAATTGCAGGTCCGGTATGATTCTTTATTTCATGAGGTCTACTATGAGGTCCAGTATTTGAAAATATGGCTTCCCCATTGGTCCACTTCTCATCATGGGGTGAACTACTACTACTCTCAAGTGTTGACTTGCCCCCAAGTTGGCTAGCCAACAATTCGAACCCTTGAATAAAATGTTTGTTCATGCCTTCAAGATTTTCCTTAATGAATTTTTTAAGGTATTCATTATTTTGTTTGGCATCCATATCTCCCAATCCTAGTTTTCCCTTAATCTCCTTGTAAAGAGAACTAACTTCTCCACTTCCTTCGCTTCCTTTGTTAAGGTCTCCAGTCTCAGTGTCTAATGGAGAGAGGTAATAATTTGGAAAAATGAATGTAGAATTATAATAGGTGTTAATATCATGCTTTGATACCACTGTAATTCCCCAATTCAAAAATTCCAAACAAAGGTAGAATTTGGGGAAAATTATTTTGACTAGACTTGACTCTAGGGGCTTCGAATGGAACAAGAGGGTCTCAAATTTGGTAGGGACTGATATGGTGAGTCTTAGGAACATTAAATGGACTCTCTGGTCACTTTATGACAGGTTATAGACATCTACAACTCTATTTGGGAACATTGGGAAAAATGGTAAAATTACTAGTAATTTGTGGTGCAATTCCCCCTAGGGTGTGAGCAGAAATGGCTCTCCAAATCCTATGCGACCCTCCCAACTTGTGAAACAGAGTATGGGGACTGATATTATACTTCATTTACTTTCATTTGGTATGGTCAATAGATCTGCAACATAGATGTAAACCTTCACATTCGAATGCATAAATTCAATGACATTTGCTTAAGGGAAATGACATGTGATGGCTTAACTTTGACTCACAATAAGTATATATAATGGTTTAGAACAGATAATAATGAATGTATACCATTAACAGAATAATAATATCTCACTAACAACATGTACATTAGAGCCAAGTCGCAACATACATCAGATATACAACTCCATTGAAATGGGAAACCACCACATGGAAACTAGTCACAACATAGCTTGGAAATGTGGACATTTGCATATGTATTTATGTGAGAGGATGGGAGAAATATTACAGAGCCATAAATCACACCCATTCTTTGGCATCAATTGGACTCAATAGGGCGCAACCACCATTCACACAAGTGCACCATCATAGAGAAATATGGAAAGATTGAAGTGGGGATTGAGAGAATGGGAGGAGAGATGGGTCATGAATAGTAACATCATCCTATTTACAGTAACAACACTCCATTAAGCTCCAAATGAGAGTTCAAGTTGGCCTCTCCAACATCCAACTTGGATGAGAATCTCACTCTCTCGAAATTGGCTCACTAACAGGGCAGGTGAGCACTCACCGTGCAATGGACAAGCTAGTGCTTTCCAAAATGCCAAAGGAAAATTCTCAAATGATCAAAATCCATTCTCATTCCTCGTGACATATTTTTGTAACCCTCCTAAGGTCCTCCAAGGTCGAATTCACTCCCATAGGCATCCTCCAACTCATCCTTGATGTTTAGTAACCTCCATGACACTTGTCCTTCTCCTCAACCCTTCATCTTCCTCTAAATTCGAATTGTTGCAACCAAACTCCAAGTGCACCCTCTTGGAGGCTATTTTTAGCCCTGACATTTCACATTTTCAAATTTATGCAATTAGGTCTACAATCAGTTCTGACTTGTGATAGAATATTCCATCATTATTGTCATAAAACGCAGGGAATCTCTCTTTGAGTGGCACCTAGTTTCTTCCTAGCCTCTTCCTCTTCCATGGGGAGTTACTCCTCTTCACCTATTCAAATCCTTGGGATCATGATATGTTACTTGACACCTCTTCACCTTCCAAGAACGTTCCATTACTCATAATTTCAAATTTTGGGTTAAGTCGTGACATGTGTAAGGAAGAATCTAGCCACCTAAGGTCTCCATGAACCTCCAAATGTCCTCATGAAGCAATGCCACTTTATTTTCTCCTTATTTATTATTTGTATGAGCCAATTTAATGTGTAAATTACAAACTAAGGTTCTCTTGGGTCCCATAGCTCCCTTATTGTAAGACTTAATTCCTCCTCCCCCACCTAGGGAACTAGTAGGTGGGTGAAATATTGCTAACTAGTAGTCACATTGGGATGGGGACATCACATTTGAAGAACCCTAAAGTCATTTTCCTTTGTGCATCAATTTTTTATACAACTCTAGGAAAGGGATTTTCTTTTGGAATAACTAAGGCAACAATTGAAACAAGGATACCCTTGACATTGGCCTCAACCTATTGTCTTCTTCAATGGTGATTTGGACTTTTTGCACTGCTATAGCTCCTTGGATAACTCCTACTCCTTGTGTTGGAGATGTAAGCATATCTTCATATTACTGTATCTTCAGTCTCCACAAAATTCTCATGGCAATGTAGTTTTTCGGATGAAGCTATTGATGAAGCCTCTAACACTTTGCTTCCCAATGTCCACTCACCTTGCAATAATGAAAACAGTTCTTCAACCCAGTTGGGTTGCTTGGCTTGATTTCCTTCTCTATGTGCCTCTAAGTTCATTGATGGTTTGGAGAATCCTTCTTTCCATCATTCTTATGAAAGCAATTTGGCTTGGTTTGCATGGGTTGCTTCTCCCAACAAGAAGTCACACAATGATCTTTCTTTCCACTAAAGAAACATGCCTCTGAGTACCAAGAATGGGTAGTTTTTTTTGCCCTTCTTCTTGAACAGTGACAAGCAATGGATGCCTTGACTGAAGCATACATGTTTTTCTTGTTGTTGTTCAATTTGAGTGCATGCTACTTGTCCTAAGTGTTGGTGTAGTCTAAGCCCTCACCACTTTGCTAATCATTTCCCTTCAACAATTTGCCACAAGGATGGAGTGGCAATGCATTTCCATCTTCATTCATTTTTATGCTTCCCTTAAATGAGAAGACCAATGTTGGCATGTCTTTTTCATTAGCAAAAGTGGTCTTCATGTCCATGGTATTTCCTCTCTTCCATTGAAAACATATGCCTTCATGTGTGTTCCTCTATTGAGCTACAAGGGGGATTAGGATGGTTTGTCTCTTCTTCCTTAGTGCTTTTCCTTTGTATTATGTCTTCCTTGGAACATATCCCTCTTGTATGCTTTTCAAAATCACCAAAAGGTTCATTAGAATGACATGAACATATAAAATTTACCATGTTGGTCTCAACCATGGTGTTGGATTTGGCATGGCACTAGAAGATGGTTTGGCTTCTCAGTTAATAAGAGTTACAAAAATCCATTTTGCTATATTGGCCAATGTGAAATCCCTTAGAAGTGTCCTATTGAATAAATCAATTGTATTGTTGTTGGAATCATTGATTTCATTGAGAGGATATGATCTGAAATGGATCTTAACTCTTGAATGGTTGCAATGCTACTAATAGCAATGTAATTTGGCAATGATTAAAGGTTATACAGTAGATCAAAGAAAATACAAGGCAAACAAAAAAAACATAAATAAGACAAGAAAATAAAAATGAAATAAATGTGAAAATAAAAATTAAATAGGAGAAAATGGTAGGGAATGGAAAACTAAAGGTGAGGCATATTGGCCTTCCCATTATCCAAGGGCTCCTTATTTGTTTATTCATTTTCACTCAAAAAGGGCTTTAAGTTGAGAGGAGAACAAGATGCACAGGGGAGCCACAAGCAGCCTTATAGCCAAAGATTGTCAAAATTAATAAGTAACTATTTGAAGTTAGTTTTCCCATTTGAGTTTTCAACGTAAATTTACACTATCTCTTATATGTTTGATTAACTTCTCTAATTCATTTTATTAATGGTTGTCAGCGTTTCAATGAAAAGTTGATATATGTTTTAATGCTCATCCTATTCATGAGATATTTCATTCATCCTTAACTATTAAGTGAAGTCGTTTTTCATATTTTTCAAGTTGTATTGCAAAATACAAATGCAAACATCGATGAAACTACCACTGTCCATTACATTATGAGTCATGAAATCAATGGTTATCATTTAAGAACTATTGAAACTTTTTAAGTAGTTTCTAAATTGAATATTTTAAACATATTTGGTGGCTGTTGGATGATTTGAGAAGCGCCCGTGGTGTTTTATAGTGTGGGGGAGTTTTTATCAATTCCCAAAGAATCTGCAAATTCATGAGGCGTTTTTAATCTTCGATGATTCTGAATCTGCCTGGGGCGTTTTTCATTACCTGGATGAAATTAAATATTCTTTGGGCGTTTTTTTTAAGCATTGCTGAAATAATTTAAATCTGCTTGGGGCGTTTTTCACACACTGGATGAAATTGAATATACTTGGGGCGTTTTTTAAGCATTGCTGAAATAATTTAAATCTGGTTGGGGCGTTTGGGGCGTTTGGGGCGTTTTTCTACCAATGCTGGATGAATTTAAATGTGCATTTGCGTTTTTTTAAATTGTCGGCCGAATTTTTAAGTGCTGGGGCGTTTTTTTAAATTGTTGGCCGAATTTTTAAGTGCTGGGGCGTTTTTATAAATTGTTGGGCAAATTTTGAAGAGACAAACCGGTTTTTATAAATGATGGGGGCGTTTTTAGAGGTCCCTGGGCCATTTTTATCACTGTTGGGTGAAGATTAGAAGTGCCGAGGGCGTTCTTATCATTACCTGTTGGAAGAATTTAGAAGTAGTTAGGATTTTTTATAAATGTTGGGGGCATTTTTATCACTGCCTGGCAAATCCACAAGTGCTTGGGACGTTATTTTATGAGTGTTGGGCAAAACTTAGAAGCGTCTGGGATGTTATTTATCAATATTTGAACATTTTAAAAATGTCGAGGCATTTTTCAAATATTATTTGGAAAAATTCCCTTTCACTGAGAATATTAATCCTTTTTGGTTGGGTGTTTATTATATCATGGTATTGTTATATTCATGTAACAGTAAATAAAAATAAAAACATTGTAGCTTGTTATGCCAACAATATTTGTGCCCGTTAGTGAACCAATTTGTGGATAGACTTTTCAGGGAATTGAGCCCAAAAAGCTTGGAGTCTGAGTTTATGTAGCAATTGAACCAAGCATCTTCTGAACCTTTTCTCACGAATATCTGTGTTGGTGAATTGAGTGGGCTATATAAGTCCCTCAATTACGGATCAGGATAGTAATAATAGTACACAACATAAGCCTGAACTCCAGTTGAAGTGTACACAGAACTGGGATCTCAACTCAAGTGGAAGTGTACACAGAACTGGGATATCAGAGGCAATTCTTCTATACGCAGTCAACGTAAGGAACAGCCTGCCAACCAGGTACCCTTACTGGCAGACGAGATAATATATATGTCCTTATAGAGTGCGCTTAACTGTTAGCAGAAATGGGCGTAGAGTCTGCAGAGTCCTTGTGCTTGGCAACCACTCTGAGGGAATATTAATCAGTAACACATTGAGTTAGAAGACTAAATATTGAATGGCACATTGAAGACTAAAGATTCCTTTGACACTATTTTCATGTAATTTCTTGTGTAGGTTACGAAAGAGGAGGATCTAGACATTCCATCTAAGCATTGGATCCTGTATTCATAGCTACGCAAAGAATAGAGGCTTGGTAGAAGTCAATGTCTAGTCTGAACCATAGAGAAACCAACCCTAGTTATTAATTACTAGTACTCATAGCTACGCAAAGAATAGAGGCTTGGGAGAAGTCAATGTCTAGTGTGAACCATAGAGAAACCAACCCTGGTTACTAGTTACTAATTTCTTGGTAGGTAGTTACTAATTTCTTGGTAAGTAGTTGGTTGTAGTGTGTAGGTGGCATTGAGATCCAAGGTCTTACATCCTCAAAAAGAGAATGGAAAATACCAAGAATAATATTTCCAATAGGATCCAAATTGGTGAGTTGACTGGATTATAAGTGGTTTATGTTGTCTCTTAACTCCATGAAGTGCTCCAGAGATTCAAAGATTCAAACCCTTAAGCTGGGACATAAGATTCAAACCCTTAAACAGGACTAATCCAGGTAACATGAATGCTCTTACTCGGCTCATGTCTTTTGGGCAATATTTAACCGAGTTTATTATGAGAGTACAGAGTATGGGTAACCTTTGAGAACTAACAATAGTGAGTAATTAGTTGAAGCAACGGTCTCTGAAAAGAGGTATGCAAAGAATAGGTACCAATCTCTCTTTATATTCAAGTATATAAAACCCATGACCTAATGAAATATTGTTATCCAATTGTACAAAGATAATTTATGTTTAAATATTATTTTCACCAAAATAAGGAGAAGATGATAAGAATTTTAAATGTATGAAGAAATTTATGTTTAAACACATTTAAGGATTTTTGTTGAAGTTTATATATATTTTTGTGCTCTTTTATAATTAATGATTAATGTAACTACAAATAAATTATCACTCATTATTTCATGTGAGTAAATAAAAGTCAATAAATAACTTTTTGTTGGTTTCTATGATATTGTTTCAATTACAAATGATTGAGTTAAGAATATTATTTTACAAAAATCTATGAATAGGGATATCAAATGCCTCATAGATAAAAAAGTTCAAGAACATTTATCTATGACTCATCTCCAATGAATTTGAATAATTCAATTAGCACTCATTATCAATTAATTCTATTTTTTTATAAAATGCATATTTATTTACATGGAGTTTTATTTCTAAAATTATATATCACATTCATATGCTCATATTAATGGATATAGGAAAATAAAAGTCAATAAATGTTTTCATGTTTTGTCACTTATATGAAATTACTACAACTAGTATAGATCCATCTTAACTATGCATCTACCAAGCTGGATCAAGTCTCTTGAGGTGCAAACCTTTTTTAATTTACAAAATTGTCTAATAAAGATTCCTACTTGAGAGGGAAATGGCCCCCTTGCTTGAGTAATTTCAAACCAGAGTAAATATCAACATAAGAATGAAATGAGTAACTTTAATAATCATATGATCAAATCGTTTTGTAAAAATTACTTTACTTGTCTTTCTTTAAAACTAATAATGAATATTAAGAGTAGTTAATGAGTAAAATAACCCATATAAAATTATAAAATCTAGATTTCCATAATAAATTGGAATTTGAAAAGAATTTTACCATCAAATAAAGATTTTAAACATATATCCAAATGTTTTTGAGAAATGAGGTGTTTTTCTCTATAATTAACAATGAACATTTACATGTTAGGGTTAACCTTGACTTGGGAGTGAGCAAGGATGTCAGTGTTTGCACATGGTTTTAGTGGCACATGGTTTCTTGCTAGTTGTATATTAGATTATATGTGTAGGACACGTCTCACATATTAGATTATATGTGTGACAGATGGGACACTCTCACCCACATGAGGTTGTAGAAAACCTCTATGGACTCATTTAGAAATAATTGATTTGAGAAAGCATATCTACAAAAAAAAGTTATAGATTAGAAAAATAAATGCCAAGGTAATTTTTAATCGCTTGCCCATCTATTGTTAGCCTAATAGTCCACTCAACACTCATTATCAAGTAATTATAAGTGTTTCTAAGAAATGAATATTATTAAGGATGACAAGAGCAAGAGCAATGGCTTTTGGGTACTACTCCCTAATCATTGATCTTGCTAGAAAGCAAAAGGAAAACGATGTATCAATGTTTTCTTGTATAGTATAAAGAATTTATAATGTCTTGTCTTCCTTTGATTCAATATTATTCTATCATGTTCTAAGGACCAATAATACTAATACACATCAAATGAAAACCAAGTGGCATACTTGGACAAGGGCATCTTGGTTAAAGCCCGGAAATGTTTTGGAAACCTTAGCTTCGTGACCCAAATGGCATCATTCTCAAAGCTTATTTGTAAAATTGGGAAATGGAATCACATAATTCATTTTCATTGTGGGATATAAGTGGCAACAAACAGGGGTTCAAGGTTGAAAATCAAGGGGAGGGTTATAAATCTCACTCGTGCCCTCGATGCTCTCTCACACTTAACCTACATCATCATGACAAGGGAATCAAACCTAAATTAATGGAGATGATTGGTGAAGGTGGAGATGATGGGAAAGGTTGGATAATGTTGTTTGGTATGATTTCAAATGCATTTCTCAGGAACGTAGAAAGGTGGCATGCTTTTCTCTATGGTCTATTTGTTTGTGGTTCAAATGGTGTGAAATTTTTGACAATCCTTGTTTCTTCTATGAGGAAACTCCAACTTTGCAAGAGCCCAAGAGACCAATTGATGGGAGGCATTATATTTTCATTGTTGTATTTGAAAAAGGTAAGAACTCAATCACTTCAACTCATGTTTTTATTATTATTCAAACTCCATCACTTAGTGTATAAAAATTTTATCGTCCACACTCTCGTTCGAAATTTCCCTTTGGTTCTTGTTAGTTGCGTCAATACAACTTCTATGTGGAGTCATGGATTTTAGAGTAACTATCATGGTTTATTGATATGAAGGGTCAGCTTGATCATGGGAATAACACTAGGGATGTACTTTGTGAAATGACGAAAACTTTGAGGCGATTATCTCGTTAGCTAGAAGGCATGCACCAAGGCATTGAATATTTAAGCATGCATGTGGATAAGAAAGTGAAACAAGAGCCTCATGTGGTAGCTCAGTTGGTTTATGCCTCGAGGACGAAGCCTTCAAGTGGTCGAGGCCATGGGTTCAATTATCTGGGTCCTCCAAGGTTAGGCACCCAGGTCGATGCCAAGGATAGGCTCCAAAATAGCCTAACAATGTGAGGCCCCTTGGGGTGGGCCCCTTGGAATCTTTCCATTGATGTAGCAACCCGACCTTCAGGCGTAAACCACATAATAATAATAAAATTTAAAAAAAAACAAGTGAAACAAAAAGAAATGGAATCCCAACTTGGCCAACATAAGTTAAAACTAGAAAAATGGCTAATAATCTTGAAATGCACTACATCATTATCCTCAAATTTGCAAGGAGTTCCTACTTTCTTGTTAGACCCCCCCTATTTCTATTAGCTTAATTAAGGATCAAGGTGTTTACGAGGATATTGTACAGTAGCTACAAGCAACACCAGAAGGACAGCAGAGGACCCCTAACAAATCTGGACTTGGAATGGATAATATATCCATGGAGGAATCCCATTTTCTATATGTGTGTGTGTGTGTGTCCATTTCTATCAAAAAATACGATGACGACAACAACATTTTTATTTACATGAAGATTTATTTCAAAAACTACATATTGCATTTATAAACTTTATTAAATCATATAAGTAAATCAAAGTCAATAAATAACTTTGTGCCTTGTTGACTTTTATGAGATGGTTTCAATTACAAATAAATGATTTTAAGAATACAAAATTACAAAAAGTTATGAACTAGGAAATCAAAGTTCAAAAAGTTTAAATGCATTCATAGATTAATATCTACTAACCAGTGACCCTAAATAGTCCAGTAGTCATTATCAATATTTTTAAGAAATGCATCTTGAGTTACTTGAAATATTCTTTCAAATTTACATATCACATTTATTCAGCCATGTTCAAATTTGCGTAACATTTATTCACTCATGTTAATGCATATAGGCAAATAAAAACCAAATGGCTTTGATATCACTAGTTGACTTATGTGAGATTATTGTAATTATAAATAATAATTTAAGAATATAAACTTGCAAAAAGTTGCACAAACCTTAGAAAACAAATGCTTTACAGGTCAAATATTTCAAAGACTTTCATATATGAACCATCTCCAAGTAGCATGAATAGTCCACTTAGCACACATTACCAAGTAATTTTAATTATTTTTTCTTAAATGCATCTTTGTTTATATTGAGTTTTATTTTATTTATTACAAATGATATTTATATAATCATTAAAGCATAGTATATACAAGTCTTGATGTCTTATATGATGTGATAAGTATAATTACAAATAATTGATTTAAAAATACAAATTTACAAAATTTTATGGATTGAAAAATCAATTGATGTACGATGCAAAACAGTCAATTAATAACAATGGCAGTTCCCATATATTAAGAAAATATAAAATCATACAAATTGATTCACTAAAGCTTATGTCCAAGTATTCTAAATTGCAAAACAGCTAATCAAAAAACAGTTATAAATTAAAAAAGTGTATTAATATCAATATCATCTCATATGTTAAAAAATATAAAATCATACAAATGAATTCACTAAAACCTGTCCAAGTATTGGAAATTGCAACATACTTGAAAAAAATGTATATTTTTCTAATTTTCATCTACTTGAATGAAATCAATGTTATATTGAACATTTGAATTAGTCAGGTTTATCTTTGATAAGATGAAGTATTCTAAAAAGGGGAGATAGCCTACATGAGCCAAGTATCTCACTCCCATCATGTGTAGGATTTTATCAAAATGTGGTATATCGAGTGAATTGAGAACTAGGTTTTGATGTATCTATTAGAAATATATTTGATTCTTCATGTCTATCTCCATGGAACCACATCTTACTAAACATTTTCTCTTAAAATTATATCATACTCTCTACTTTGGTTTCTGTTTGTAAATGACGGTGACCTATCCCAT
The DNA here is from genome assembly GCA_001517045.1 of Pseudotsuga menziesii. Classification (NCBI taxonomy): domain Eukaryota; kingdom Viridiplantae; phylum Streptophyta; class Pinopsida; order Pinales; family Pinaceae; genus Pseudotsuga; species Pseudotsuga menziesii. Next base: position 504,642 of record LPNX010286155.1, on the reverse strand, counting down.
GTGCATTCAAATTCCCCTATACCAATATCTAATGTTTCAAACACAACAAATGTATTTGTCAGTGACATTTAATGTCCATTTCACAACATCGTAATTTTTTAAATAATATTTTAATACTTTTGATTAAAAAAACCTAAAAATATATGACCCGTCACTAAACTCTCAATCTAATATTTCTTTGAATATGACAACTTGGTTCCTCTCAATCTCATATTTCTTTGAATATGACAACTTGGTTCCTCTTTTTGGTACATATGACTAAAAGAAAACTCATTCCATTTCAATGGTCGATAACATCTTTCGACTAATATTCACTCCCATCAACACCACTACCATATATATGACATCAACATTCCACTTCAACATTTCATTAATTAATGAAGTCAAATCATGATATTTGCAAGCATTTCAAAAAATCCAATTGACACTTACTATCATTTTTTCCATTTGTATCAAAAGGGAAATTTTCAATTGAAAACTATAATTACCATTACCAAATTTGGGCAAACAAATTAATTATATGTTAATTTCTACTAAATACAATTGTTTAATTTCTATGGAATAAGAAATTTTTATATAACGACATTAAACCATTACCATTCAAATCACTAATTTAAAAAATTATAATGACTGACTCAATGGCAATTGAAAAATATAATTAAAATAGTTCGACACAAAAAATCAACAATACTTATATGAGTATAATCAAATAAAAGTGAACTTGAATTGAGTGAGGCTACAAAATATGGTAAAATACATCACCTGTGGATTTATATAATAAATCTTATATTTTTATAGCTACGAAATATAGAATTAAGTTATCACGTGTATAATGATCAAAATTTTAAATTTAAAACTGAATTTGAATGGTATCTTAGAGAAGCAACAAATAATTAAGTTGAAGCTTTAGCACTATATCAAGGTAATTAAGTTGAAGCTTTAGCACTATATCAAGGTGACAAGATCCTGGATACTCATTGAATCAAGGATTTGATAGTAATTAGAGAATTGTCACTCATAATGAGGCATATGAGTGCCAAAGCTCATATAGTAGTTAGAGAATTATCGTTCATGATGAGGCATATGAGGAACTCATTCACCCTAGACGATTGTTATTTAGCACTAATAATATCCAAATTCACCAAGGAACGAGGTATGTTTCAATCAAATACAACCATGTGCTAAGGGGTTTTAATCAAATTGCATACTAGTGCAGCCTCTCTTATGAAATCAAGGGAACTTAAGTCAAAAGGCGGAATCTATATTATCAATCCCATAGTTCTTATCACAACGATCAGCCATAATTTAGAAATGACAAGTAGAGGTATAATACCAAAGAAGCCATACAAAGGCATGAGGAGGATCGAATTCATGTGGAAAAGATAGGTTTTTTCTCCCTTATCCCTCATTGTATGCTCGCACACATTTACAATGAAGGCGGAGCAAGGTGTTATGCGATTCACATTTTGTATGCCACTTGAAGATGGGTATCTTGTTGTGAATTTTGCTCAATTTCTTGGGTTTGGGAATGATGTTTCACTCTTCTTAGGATTTGTCGTTTATGTTAGAAGTTCAAGAGTAAATTGGGTAAAATGCAATTCAATGGCTAATGCATCCCTAAACCTGGTAGCTCAATAGAATTTCACTTTAAGGTTTTTGATCCTATGGATTTTTCTATTTATTCTTGCCATCCTATTAATTAGAAATTGTTCAATCTATCCAAGTTTTCTCAGTCTGGTTTGGTAATGGAGGACCATAGTCACTCAGGACGTGCTCTCTACAAATTGACGAGTATCCAACGAGTTTTTGAAGTGCAATGAGAGTTTGATTTCAAAAAACCAATCTATTGTTTATATCCTTTCAAATCGATTCCACTCTCAAGAGGAGACTCAAAACATAGAGCATGTAGAAATTTTGTAAATTGCCATGCAATATAAGAGGCAAATCAAAATTCTTGGGTAGGAGAGCAACATGTTGCATCAAATAGTGATGAGCTTGGAAAGAAGCACCATTTTGGGATATTTCAACAATCAAATCAATTCCTAAGAAAGTAAAAGAAGAAGAATCATTCCAACAAGAACTAGGTGGTGTGGTAATGGAACCAGAGGACAATCCTCTACAAGATAATCAAGATGAGGCACACAGTAGTCATGCTTTTGGCTAATTTCAAGTTCTTTTATGAAATGCAATACTATTTTGATATTAGAACAGTTTAATAGGACTTGTACAAGTAGATTACAATGTCATTCTCGTGAAAAAGACAACATAATGGGCTTTGTTTTGAAGTCCTTGGAAGACTAATATTTTTTAAACTATGGCACTTGAACTATCTTTATATTTTGTATTATCACGTTGAAGAATACATTTACAACCTTTTTTTAATGCAAAATTTACTTTTTCAATTAGGAAAAAGACATAAAACCTAAATGTTATTTCATGGAAGCTTTAAAGGCAAGAAAGGCTTTCTATTGTTTTTCTCAATATCCATATAGGATATACTATACTACTATACCATTCTACACTTATGACTTGGACTCTAACTTCTTCAAAATTGCATACATATCGATACACTTGGTATTCCAATTTAAAGAATTAAAGCAACAAACTCTAAATAAAAAGCATGCTCTATCGTGCAAAATAGCATAATATACCGAGGTTTGATAAATAATCAAAATGCTCATTTTCTTCAAATCTCTTGCCAGGAGTGGCAAAATCACCAAGGATTCATGAGTCCTCTTCATTATTGTAGGTGGTGGTGAGACCCAAAGAAAAGAATGGTGTGTTGCTTGGTGTTTTCCTGTGGCTTATAGTATGGAAGGGAACAACAAACGATGTAGTTGTGACCCCTATGATTTAGCAAAGTTCAAAAGAATTGTAAGAAATTTGGTTCGATACACTAAAGACCTACAAGCTAAAGAAATTCTACTTAATGACAATATGCATGCCCAATTTAAAACCTTAAAGGCTAAAATTGACGAATTTGAGGTGAGAATGGCTATTCAAAACACACAGATAGAGAAGTTGACTTTTGAGCATGATATGTTTGCCAATTAATTCCAAATTCCACAAGAAGCCCCAAAACCCCAATGAGATCTCACATAGATGAAGCAATGGATGAAGCTATATTTCATCAAAATCAAAGAGCACACAAAATGTCCAGCATGGACCAATTTCCAAATAATATTTTCTGGTTATTATGTTTTGTACAACAAAATATATGTTACGGTAGTTTGTTCGAATTTATAGCACTAGGACTAATATTTTTTTAAGATTAGTGTAAAGGCAAGGAAAATTTTTGATAGCCCCTTCACATATTTTGTGCTTTTTGCAACTTTAGAGCTAGACTCTTATTTTGGATTGTACTAAATCAATATATGGTGCCATTGTATCTTTCTTTTAATATAATTTATGTCTCGGTTTTTTTCAATGGAAGGGCCCTAAGGGTTACCTATTGTCCTCAATTTGAAAGAATAGAGAGACATGCTCTAAAATTCCCCTCATACATCTCCAAGTTTCGATTTTTTCCATCTGCATCATAGTTAGAAACCATAAACCTATCATATATTTTGGAAACACACATCTCCCTAATCTATAGTTCCTCCAAGTTGGAGCCAATTGTATGGGATATTTGCCTTCCNTTCTCTAACAAAATGTCAAGAAGCATACCCCCCCCCCCAACTCTCTCATATCTTAACATGAAATTCAAATCCCTAAAAAGACCCCCTACTCCTTTCTTACGACGTGTAAACCAAAGAAATCATCCTCGTATGTTTCTATCATTGCAAGGCCCATGCACATTTAATAGAGAGAAATACATCACTAATTCCAAAGAAAGCAATGCAATGTTAAGCTCAAAGGGAATAAAATCAAAGTTTGCAAAGTGAATCGTTAATTCCAACTTGTCCCTAAGCCCCCAAATTCACTTGGAGAGATCAAAGCAACAAAATACCAATCCTTCATAACGAGTGACAACAAAATCTTAGCCCTCTCGCCATCAGTCATGGTTTCTTGAAACAATAGCACATTTGGTTTTGGAAGCTTGTCCAAATGCCCTGGAGCTCTTTTTTTTATAGAAGTGCCTAACCCTCTAATGTTGAAGATAAAATCATCATGGTTTAACTATGCAAAAGGATGTCCCTTCTATAAGGGCCAAACGATGGTCTTTTGTTCCCCCTTCATAATCTCTCTTTTTTCTTTTTGTTGGGCTAATGACAAGTAAGATCCACCAACCACAGTATGGCCAGAATTTGACCTATATCCAACCCTAAAACCCTGATCATGCCAACCCTCTTGTCTTGCCTACTTCCTCAAAAGTTCTTGTACACCTCAATGGATTATCTTTCTAGGTCTCAAAGAGGGTTCATGACTTCATAATGTTAGGAAGACTTTGAAGCAACAGTGTGATGAAAATGAGGAAGCTTTCCAAAAGAACCAAAATGGTTCTGTTCATGATGATACATGTGATCTTAACAAGATTAGCAAGGGTGTGGTGGCTGCAACAAGGATGATCACGAAAGCAGCAAATACAGATTTGTGAAATTAAAAGTCAATTGGAAGGTATGGGTGAGTAGTTATATGTTATAGCAGTTCATGAGTTTGAGAGAACTTTCAAATTATGTGTTGATAAGATGATAAGTTGGGAAGGACAACGTGATTATAGCTACATGATCATAAATTTGGAAGGAAACCTACAAGTATGTAGGTCACAGAGTAAGTTTGGAGATATGTATTCTGAATTATGTGTTTTTACGATTGATGAGAGTTCAGTAAAGTTTGAAGTTGAAAGGAGTTCCCTTGAAACAGTGAAACAATGAATAAGGTAAGCAGAATGGAGCAGAGATCTTATACAGCATAGCATTGCTAAGATGATGACAAAGGAATGGAAGCATAAAATACTTGAGCAGAAATATAAATTGACGAGGTGGAAACAAAGAGTTGGCAATTATAGCCATTGAAATTTTGTGTACAGAAATTCAACAACAGCATGCAACAGCAGAGAACAGAGCTAGACTGTGAAATGGAAGAATTATGGAAACAGTTGATGCAGATTTCCATGTAGAAATATCAAGTGATGAAGGAAAACATTAGTAGCAAACCACAGGTAACTGGAAATACCTGTGAAAGCAAAGAAATTGGACAGCAACAAAATAAAGCATGGGATCCTGGAAAATGTCAAACAGCAGCATATTTGGACAAATGAACAGCAGAAAAAAGTTTGGGATCCAGGAGGAGAAGAATTTACAGCAGCATGGCAGCAAACTGAAGACCATAACCAGGAGGTCATGAAACTTTTTACCATGGGAGTCTGATGCAGGAGCATCTTCTCCAGGTCAACATTTGCATTTGGGCATCAAAAAGGCCTTGGAAATTTATTAAAGGAAATAGGTCCCCTTGATCAAATTAAATGTATTTCCTAAGTTTGCAAATAGATTCTAGAAGGCTTTAGAATATTAGTTTGTTTGATTCAAAAGCGCCAAGTATGTAACTGTATCTGCGTTTCAAAGGTTTATAGTGTTAGTTTTTGTACCTAGGCAGATGTTCCCTAGGTGACTTTATTTTGCCTAAGTCACTTAAAGAGGGAAAAAGGTGACCCTCACATTAAAAGTCACTTAATGAGACTTTATAACAATAAAGTCACTTTTTGATAAATTTAAGTGGGTGAGTAATTTTATTTATGTGAATTAAATAAAAGGGATTTTTACTCTCACTCAATCTCATCCATTGGATTGATTCTTTTTCCACCGTTGGATTAAGATGCCCACTTAGGTCAAACAAAAAGCATGAGGGAGGCAAAAGGGTTTCACTTTTCATGTTTTCAGAAGAAGAGAGAGAGCTGAGCAAGGAGGTCGAGTTTGCTTGAGGAGGGCACGATTTTCCAGATTGTTTACTGAAGTGATTTTGGTGAGCAAGGAGGTCGAGACTGCATTTATTATTTGTTTGCACAGAACCTGAGAAGAGTACGGCCTGAGTTTGTTTTCTGTTGTACGGCTGCATCATTTATTGGCACAAATATCGAGGGAGTACGGCCTGGGTTTTATGCTGTACGGTGCATTAAATTTTGCACAGATTTCGAGGGGTGTACGGCCTGGTTTTTCCTGCTGTACTGTGCATTTAATATTTGCACAAATATCGAGGAAGAGTACGGCTGAGTTTCTTCCTGTACGGGCTACTAATTAATTGCACTGATTTCGAGGAAGGGTACGGCCACTCTGCTGCTGTACGGACTGCTTTTATTGGCACGAATTCCAAGGAGATGTACGGCCTGTTGCTGCTGTACATTTGCATTTAATTTGGCACAGAAAAGAAGAAGGGTGTACGGCTGGTTTGCTGAGCACTAATTTCCAGACTCTAAGATAAAGTTTGCCGGTGGAGATAAGTTGTATTTTTCACCATTTTCTGTCCTGTACTTTGCTGAAGAATAATAAAAATCTCTCCTCTCTCTGACTGGTTTTCCCCGTGGGGGTTTTTCCAGGGCTGATTAGCCAAAAATCTCTGAGTCAAATTTATGGTGTGAATGTTTAATTGTTTCCAGCCTGTTAGTATTTGATTTTACTGTGTGTTTAAAATTGTTCGGCAAAATTTTTAAGTAGCTTCAAGCCTATGCAAAACCACAAGCACAAATGAAAAACACAAATTGTTCATTTAAACCAGCAAGCAGTAAAACTCAGTTTTTCAACATATAGAGATCTTGGAGAGATCTTAGGGATAAGTGCAGATCTCAGGGAAAACATTTGGGATCTGTGTTGGAAAATCAAGGAATACTGAGAGGGGTGGGGGAGCAGGCGGCTGAATCAGTATTAGGTATGTCTTTAATTTTTAGCACCTTATTTAAAAACAAAACAACAATAGAAACAGAACAAAGAATTTTATCGTGGTAACCCACTGGGAAAACCATAAACACTTTCTATTACTGCAAAAATATATTTACAAGTATTTCAAAAGCACCGACTAGCTGGATGCGATAACACCCAAGTTTTTCAGCTACCACTGAAGGATGCACCAACACCCTGGATTCTCAGCTACAACTGAAGGATGCACCGACACCTTGTTTACCAATAACGACTGGAAGGAAGCTTTGACTTCCTATAGGCTAGTGTTGCCTGCCCTTGCACCTCCCGGCCTCCCTTAAACAATTATGTATTTCTCTGTTTTTTGTACACTTTATATTTTCCAATTTTTGTGTGTACAGAGACACTTATTTGAAAGGCTGAAGCCTTGTTTATATACCTTCAGTTGTGCCTCTTTGCCTAACAGTCATAACTCTTCATCGTGACCTTTGCAAATAGAACTAATTTAGAATTACCTTGTCTGTTTAAACTTGAGAGTTTTAAGAGTATGATTATGAAATATTTCGACATCACAATCCTGACTTAGCCAGGTCAACTTCCGACCCTTTAATCCTTTGATTTACAGTATGTTGATATTTTCAATTCTGAATCCCACTGATCAATTCCGATGTCGAGAATCAACCTCAAATATAAAATGTGTATTCCAACGTTTCTGACTCCGCCTTTTCGACTTAGTCCCAGGGTAATTTTTAGGGGTGAAATTTCGTCAATTGGCTATTTTTTGGGTTTTTTTCAAAAAATAAATTCACTATTTGGTCATTTTTAGTGTCTAATATCTCGCCTATATTTACATAAAATATGTTTTTTTATCATAATATTCGCCAAAATTTACACATTTCAGTGTTAATTTATGTTTCATATTTAATATCCGCCTACCTGTCTATAAACATGTTTTTTTCAATCCAAAACAATCGCCTAGAATACTATACTTAAGTATAATATTAGAATCCTTAAAAAATACCCTGACTTCGACTTTGCCGATTAAGATGTCGACCTAAACTCCGTCAATTCTAACTTATCGATTTTGATGTCGAGCTAGACTCCGTCGATTTCGACTAGCTAATTTTGATGTCGAACTATGATTTTGACTTGCTGATTCAATATCGAACTAGACGACTATGTCGACTTCAACTTTCTGACTTCGACTACTCTGACTTATCTGCGACTCAACTGATAATGGTCGACAAATGCTCAACTTCGACTAACAATGGTTGACAAGCGGTCGACTTCGACTGACAATGATCGACAAGCAGTCAACTTCGATTGACAATGGTCGACACTAGGTCAACTAGGTCGATTTTGACTTACAAAGACTCGACCATAATACAATAGGTTGATACCAACCTTCGACATCTTTGAATAAATATGGTGACGACCGACTTGCTATCATTTTCTTTTGTTATTAATGAACTTCTTTGACATCAATGACAATCATTCCCAACAATCTGAACTAATTTAGCAGGTTTTATATTGTAAGCCTATGGGCATGATAGGATAGTGTGACCAAGGCTAGAAAAGGGCCAAATTAAAAAATCAGGCCAATAGGTAATCTACAGAAGTCCTGTACAGAGTTTGGACAAATGAAATCAGTGTGGTTGCACTCCTCCAATATCACAGGGTCAATCTCTCTGCGTAAATGTGTTAAGGTATGATGGTAATCTGTCTGGTTAATTATTATGAAAAATGGAATATTTGAAGGTTTTTGTGTAATGTATTTACTCTGCAAGTATGAATATGCATGGCATTGTCGAATTCAAGTCAATTGACATATTGAATAAGTGAATGTATTTATGACAAGGTTGAATGAGATTAGAATTGTGATCTCTGTGTTTAAATTCGAATGTATGCCTGTAGGCTAAAAACCCACAATTCTTGAATATTTCCAGGAATTCTCTGCTTGAGCTCATATCAGATTTGGGTTGAAATAAAAATTGGATTACTTAATCTTCATCAAGTTTCAAAATTGGGTCGATTTCCAATTCAATCATTCTCCTTTTCCTAATTTAATCTCTGTGCATTCTGATGTAATTGATGATGCAATGTGTGTGGTCGAGGGTCGAAGCATTTAACTGAGTTAAGGAATTTCAATTTGTGTCTAGTCTCGTTGATCGAGGATCATAGATCACTGTGCGAATGACAAAGCCTGGGTTGGATAGTTGACAATCATGAGTGTTGTATATTGGTGGTCTGAGGATCGAAAGTCATAAAAACGAATCCCTGGAGAAAGGTCATTATAATAAAAAGTGGCTGTTGGAAAATGGTTTATGGATAGTGTGTGGGTTTTAAATTGGGCATTGCCTTTAGAAGGTTTTCAGAGCGGATTGTGATGATTCAATTAACAGTAAAGAGAATGAAGGAAATCCTCGTCATCCCTCTAGATCGCGAAAAAAAGTTTGTTTGAGGTTTTTTTGTTGAGAAGAATATATTGTATGAGGATATGATTGAGATTGAGATTTGAGATTGCTAGTATCAATATTGAATTGTGGATAGTGAGGTTGGAAGTGAGAGACAGGATCAAAATGGTGGAGTCAAGATTTGAACAAGCTTAGAGAAATAATGGGGATTCAAGTAAGAACAGAAACCCAATTGACTGGTTGATATTCCAATTTCAGTCTTTACAGTTCAGAGTAGAGCGAGTCTTGTTTGCTCTAACGTTGGTGTTCAGCTTTAGCTACAGGAAGAATTAGAGTTTGGCATAGAAGAGAAGGGTTCTTGGAAGGCCTCTTCCACCCCATCAAATGAAAAATCTTCCACTGTAAATGAAAATCTACAAAGACCTTTTCCACCCCATCAAGGGTGACTTGATCTTGATATATCTTGGTAAATGCAATATTCCTCATCTCCAAAATATCCATGTCCATGTAAATAGGGAATTTGCATTTACATCCAGCGTTGAGCCACTCCTCATTGTAGAACCTTGGGACTCATTGACTGACTCCAGCAATGCAAAAGTATGCAATTTTTCCCACCTACTGACAAAATATCTCATATGGTGAGAAAACATTTCGCATGGTACTAAACAAAAGCTCTATTTATGTCCATACTCGAGGCATTCATAGTAAAAAATATGTCTTCCCAAACTCAATTGTGGAGTGCCACCCATCATAATTGTTAGATTTTCTTATAAATTATAGCAGTATATCTTAATTGCATTTATCAATAGGATCACTAGAAGATAGACAAAGCACAGAACGATAACACAAGTATTTTTCACCTGGGAAACCCAATTGGGAAAAACCCAGCAACCTTCGTCTAGAGATGATAATTCTGAGATCAGAGTACAATGAAGAAAGAAAAAAAATATGGAAATTCCTTCCAAATATGAAACCCTGAAAATCAGTCTACTTCTGAGCTGTTGTGTAGTTGTTGTCTTTCCCAGAAAACTGTGAACTGATGTGTAGCTGTTGTGCTGCTGTTGTGTGTTGAAATGAGGAGGGGCACCTTCTATTTATACTGTTTGTCCACCCAGAAAATAACTGGGGCCAACTTCACTTGGGGGTGCAATAAATAATTTTATATTTTATTATTTTATTTATTCTTTTATTGCTGGCTTTTCTCCCCAAGGATTACATTGTTCTTTCTAGGGTTTAGATGAATAATTACAACAAGTTCAACTCCCGAAGGAGGACAATAAGAATATTTTCTGAAGTTGCACAAACCCCAACACTCCCTCTCAACAAGGAAAATATTCTTCGGTCCTCGTCAACATCATCATCATTTGGGTTTCATCTGTACATCTATATTTTCTCCATCATCTCTAAACGTAATGAAGGTTGTCTTTATAAAATTGTTCTATCCGGATGTCTAAGAGAGAATCTTTTGCGTCCTATCTGTCTCTACTACCGATGGAATACTTCCATACCTGGCTAGGGATCCCGGATGAGCACACGTGCACAATCGTCTACTACCTATTCGTCTCATCTGCCGATGGGGTACTCCCATACTTGGCTGAGAAACTGAGCGAGTAGAGGTACCTGTACAGTCACACGACCATCTACTACCTGTCTGACTCATCACTCCCATACCTGGCTAAGCACCTGGACAAGCAAAGGCACCTGTGTGAACCCGACCATCTACTACCTGTCTGTCTCATATGCCGATGGGATTCCTCCCATACCTGGCTGGGACCCTGGACGAGTAGAGGTACCTGGGTGAACCCGACCATCTACTACCTATTCGTCTCATCTGCCGATGGGATTTCTCCCATACCTGGCTGAGAACCTGGACGAGTAGAGGTATTTGGGTGAAAATATGGTAAATGTCTCTCAGTCATCTCTCCCTCTCAAGGAGGGATACGTTCTCTTCTACTCCAATTCTTTCGCGAAGGTATTCAAGCTTCATCCTGGGAAGAGGCTTGGTGTGAACATCTGCAGTTTGGTCATCTGTCGAAATACACTGGAGCTCGACCGCACCTTTCTGCACCATATCGTGTATGAAGTGATACTGAGTCTTTGTGTGCTTCGACTTGTCATGAAATACAGGATTCACTGACATCTACACACAACTCTGGTTATCTCAGTGAATCACAATTGGCTGGCTCTAGAATCTGCCCAACAACCCTGCAAGAAGTTTACGAAACCAAACTGCTTCCCTAGTTGCTGAACTAGCAGTCATATACTCAGTCTCTGTAGTACTGAGAGCTACTGAGTTCTGCTTCCTATTGTACTAGGAAATCACTGCAGAACTCATACTGAAAACAACATCCTAAAATGCTCTTTCTATCTGTAGTGCATTCGGACCAATCTGAGTCTGTAAACCCCTACAATCGTAAGTCACAATCTGAGTCATATCATAGATCATATCCCATACTTCCACGTAAGTATCTGAGTACATGTTCTGCAGCAATCCAGTGTGTTATCACAATATATAGTAGTCGGGCTACCATATTCTATTTTTCAGATACGAGACATTTTTCAACCAAATCTCTTACATATGAGATGTTGAGATGAGCAGTTTTGACGGATCATTATTTTGTTAGTGGACTATTATACTCTCCCATGTCAGGACTGAGTCTCAGGACACTCAGATTTGAGGACTGATGTAGCCATTTAGTCATTTGCAGAGCAGTTAGTGATGTCCAAATTGGTGTTAGTGTTTTCTCATTGGACAGATTATGGTTCAGATGGATTATTTGCATGGTTATGACTCGGCATTTATTATATTGTGTTATGGCTATCATTGCTCTTATACTCATCTTTGTGACATATACTAGCATTTAGTGTCATGATCTGGCGGTCATAAATATGTGGACTTGGATGTATTTGTATTATGTATTGATGTCCCTACTTAGACTTGGAAGTTCCTGATCTATACTCATTGGTTTTACCCTCCCTAGGGAGAATATAGGTAGTCATTCCCACCATACTCTAGCTTGCTAATGTTGGCTTCATTATTCATTGTCTCCACCCATCCATTTCCTTCCAGTTTTGTTTTAACCCGACTTACTACTTGACTTGTGGCATGGAGGACCTTTCCCTGCTAGAACCTTTGTTGGACAAACCACCCTGTTTATATTGTGTCTCGACTCTGAATTGGTGACAGAACTTGCCTTTGGTGAGTTGGATTGTATGCCTAAATCATTCTGGTCAATTGTCCCAATGTTTGGCATTGTGCAGAACTCCCCCTGGTCACTTGAGATGTTGTTGGCTAAAACTGAAAGCTTGTGTACTGCTTGTATTGGAATTATTTATATATGCGCCCATGGAAATTGTAAACTCTAGAATGTGTTTTTTAACATATGTGAGTAAAGGGCAAGAGCAATGAAATGCTAAAATACCCCGCGAAGGGTATAAGAAAAGGTCCCAAAAGCAATGATTAAATATATGCTATATCCAAATATTGTTGACCTTATAAAGTTGAATGTCCTAGATGAACGCTGCAATTAGTTGTGCTTTCAAGCACTGGTGAAGTCCCAAAGGGTCATATAGGCCAAAAAGGCCATGGAAATAAAATTGATGATCCTAATGAACCTGGATCAAACTTGATGTAGACATGATGCTTGTTACCACCTAAGTTGTACTTAGTGGTTTTTTATCAAGTGAGCCTGGTGAACTGGACAAAGATTTTTTGTTCGGACTTCAGAAGACCTTCGGAAGTGCTTGTTGTACTATATCACATGTTCATACCCCATGGGGGAATTGTAATAAATGTTCTAGCATGATAGTGTCTGTAAAAGACTCGGTCTCTTAGACTTTATTTATCAATCCAATCAGCCCAGGGTGTTTTTTCCCTTGGTTATTATCGATTGTTGAATAAACGACTAATAATTTCTGAGTTTTTTCACTCAATACCTCCAAAGTTGGGGTGGTCGGCTTAGCATTTAGGCCTATTGAGGTTATTAGAGTCTATGTGTCAATGTATAAACATGCTAGGCATCGTGGTCGAGTCATAAGAACATGTCTAAGTCCCCCTAAATTTTTTATTTTTTTAAGTTTTTTAAATTTTAATTTTTCCACAAAAACTTAGGCTATTTTTTAATAGTCTAATTGGAAAAATTGGTTTTGTAATAAAAGTGGGCCAAATAATCAGTTCCAGTCATGGAGGTGCTCATTTTCAAGCTAAGAGCACCATGTAAACCCATAGACCCACTTTTTTCAAATTTTGAGTGATTTTCCATCACTCGGGTCAGAAAAACCCCCAAAAATCAATAATTGATTATGAGCAAATCCTAAATCCTAAATCAGTGGATTCTCAACCGATTTGATTGAAATGAGTCTCATCGGCACCAGATTGACTGGATCTGAAAAATCCTTGACTGAAGGAGGTGATCTGGACAGATCCAGAGTTGAACTTCAGCCTCCTTTATGGGGAATTGCGCCCTCTCTCTCTCCTCCACATGTATGGGCTCTTCTGGAAGCCCTGTGGTTGATGTGTCAATCAGCAGGTTGATGTGTCAGCTCAATCAGCCCCCCAATTGACAAGTAGGCATTGATGGACTCTCCTTCAGCTGCAGTGGTCTGTCTCCTTGGGATTTGTGACCCCCTGGGCTGGATCTCCTATTTTTTGTATAAATAAAGCTCAGATCACCTCTTCCAAGCTAGTTAGAACTGGGATTGAGGTGTTGTTGCTATTGTATTGTTGTTATTGTTCATTTGAAATAAAGAGAAACTTTGGAGGCAAGACATTGTCATGTCATTGTATCTGTGGATGAGCATTGCCATGTTTTACTGAGGTAACCTGTATCTATGTTCATAATTTGTTGATTGTTTGTGGATTCATTGCTAAGATTGATAATAAGCTTATTATAATCTTGATAGGAAAGGAGCATTTCAATTAGTTTATTGGCCATCTCTTTCCTTTGATGCATGTTTAGAGATCTAGATTCAACATGTTTAATAAGTTTATATGCATGTTATTCTGAATCTCTGTGTATGTATTAACCGGATCTCACAAGTATTTTGGCAAGTCTTTGATTTCAGTTGCAGGTTCCTAGCTTGGAGAGGATGCTGATATAGTTTGCTTCTTCACTCTCTCCAAAACCATTCAAAGGCATAGTCCCTTGACATTCCACCTGAAAGCTCCACGGTTGATCTTCAAGGCTACCAGCACTCTTCCTCTCTCTTCCTCCTTATAAAAATCCAAATCTTAACTGGTTACTTTGGTTGCAAGCTTTGTTATAATTTAGATCTGTCATATTAAAGTAAAAATTACATAGATCTATTATTTCAAAGCTCATAGTCTAGATCTCATTTCTGAAAAGTATCATTAAGCATTCTAGATCTAGCTTAGGGAAATCGTCCGTTTTGCATGGCAAGTTAAAGAGAATCCGTAGGCTGCATGCTCTAAATTTCCTTTTTTGTTTTAAAAAGATTAAATCCAGCAATCAGTGCATATTTCATTGGCTGCACAAACAGCAAGCCAAGATCCTAAGGAGCTTGCTTTCCTTGGTTCCTTTTTCACCGGTTTAGCTAGTTTTAACTTAGTTTTGTTTGAGTTAAAGTAGGCTGACCCAAAGGTACTCATAAAGTGCTTTTGGGCATATTTCATTCTAATATGTTTGCTGGTTTTTAGCAGGTTTAACAGAAAAGAAGAGAAGTTGTTATTCGAAAGTGGCCACAGGATCATTCAAATCCCCCCATGGGTCTCCCCTTTGACTGAAATCCTAAAATTTTGGAAAAGTTGTAAGATCTTGGTTTTATCCGGTATAAGGACCAAGACGATTCTGATATTTCAATTTGTTGATATTGTAACCAATAATAAAAAAAGGAAATCTTTTTTGAGTAGGCTCTTTCGAGCCCGCTCCCCATCCCCCCAGGGGGGATCCGTGTCCGTTTCACTTTTTTTTGTTTTTTTCTTTTTTTTTCTGTTCTAGTTTAGTATTGACATGCAGGATTGTATACTTTGATAATATTTTGCATTATTCCATATTTTCAATTCAAAAGTAATCATACTACTTACCCCATGACTTCCCGATTGACCTGCAAGGGGAAAGAGATGCATGGTAGGACTAATTAGAAAACCTGTGTTGTGTATCTCTGATTCCATTTTTCATTTATTGTTTTGATAATCATAATAAAATCAACCCCTCCTTGATTCCCCGATTGAGGTCCACTTGGACCGAAAGAGGTTCTTGGAGGGTTTTCTTTTTAATAAGAACACCTCTTCTAAAATTTACTAAAAATAACGAAGACTCCAGTGTGTATGCTCTGTACTTGGCTACAGTTCGTCCGATCAGTCAAGCTGCATCAAAAGCACTTGAGTGACTAGATTAATTAGTCCTCACCTCCCAAATTGACAAACCATCAGGCGAAAATCCAACGCCTTGAATAAACTGTAAGCGGTGGCAAAATACCCAAAGGAGTGGGAACAACTGGAAAGTGACCTCGAGGCGCCGATCTCTGTCACACCTTGATGGGTGCGTTATGAACAATAGTCTCCAAGACTCCGTTCCAGCCCACAAACACCTTGCGAGTAGATGTGAAAGTTCACTTTTGGACATACTCCAAGTACCCCTCGGGTATATCTGGAGTCCCCTTTTCGCCTAATTTAATTCATTCACATTCCACATTAATTTAAAATCTACCAAGAGACATTTGCAAAACATTCATTCAAGCGCATGCAAGCACATTATTTTCTCTGTTGACTCCATTTAAGGCACTAGTGATTTATTTGATCATTTCTTTCAATTATATATCTATATTTAGTGTCATTACTGTGCTTATCTGCTTTAAATCTTGCATCTTGTTATCTTTTGTTTCCACTGGTTAATTTCAAAACTCCTAAACAACTTAATCTATATAACACCATCACACTAAGTAATTAGCCTTAGTAATTTAATAGGGTCTACCCCCCTTGACTTCGTTAGGAGTTAGCTTGAACGGAGGAGTCAAGAACAACGTGATAGCCTTGACTCGAGACTTGCCCCCAAGGACACACCGAGTGGCTTGAAGATTTCTGCCACGTAACCTAGGTGTGTGAAAGGCGGCGACAATGCCTAAGTTGAATAAGCACTCTCTGAACAACTCGACCATTTGTGAGGCACTGCCATTCCCTGTGTTGCTGTTTGTCTGGCATATGGTTACAGTGAGTTTTCCCTTTCCATATCCAAAGTGTCATGATGTTAAGTTGGTAGTCATCCTGTTATCCAACATTTTGTACCATAAGTTGGGTTACCTGAGGAGCCGCCGGTTGACAGACTTGTTCAAAGTCTGATTCCAGTGTATCAGTTGATCCGTCTGCTTGTCTAGCCAATATTGGCTAGTCACTTTTTTATTTGAATAATTTTGACCATGGCCCCACGGGGTTTGTAATAAAATGTGCTAGTAAGATATTTTTGAGTGGTTTGGTCTCCTAAGACATAGAATTGCAAATAGGGTATTCCAGGGAGTTTTTTGCCCCTGACAATTATGCTTTGCCTTCAGCCGAGTATAATTGACGAGGTTTTCTCCCGCTTCCTCCAAAGCTGGAATGCTCGATGTTGAATTCTGGGCCTTGGGGGGTTATTAGAGCCCAACTGAGTGTTATAAGCCTACTAGACATTATTTAGATAGATCATGGCCATGTCCTAAGTCATCTGGACACATAAAAAAAAATCGAAAAAATCTTTTTTTGAACAATGAAAAAAAAAATTTAATTTTTTAATTTTAAATTACTTTTACTAAGTTTTTTGGGTTAATTTTTCCATAAATTAAATGGAAAAAACCCGTTCGTCATCCGGACTCAGAATTCAGTGATTGAAAGCTCTAACCTTAAGCCAAAAATCATTCTTGATCAGCCAGGTAGTCAGAGCCAACTTTCAGATCAGCAATCGGACACATAATGCATTTTTTACTCAAAAAAGTCAGTGTTGAGTAAAAAAATGATTTTTATTAAAAAATGAGTTTTATTAAAAAAATGATTATTTTGGAGAAAACTAAAACTCTCCAAATTAATCCAAATTCAGTAAAATAAAAGGCTAAGTGACATCTCATGGAACACTTATGATGATTGGAGTTATCATAACTCAGCTTCAGTCATCATTAAGAGAGCAATTAATTTATTATCAGTTATCAGACATGTCATCTCCAACTAAAGATGAGATGGAGAACTCTCATTGGTCCGGCGATTTGATCGAGGTGAAGACTGAAGCTTACGCCATCAGTGTGCTTCCCAAACCTAGCTCAGGCTCCTGCCAGACCTAAAGGATGAGCTTACCTACATCCAGACTCACACGTGAGGCCTCATCCTTGGCTTGTTTTCAGTGCACAGGTTTGGAGTGGGGGCACCTTGCCTAGGTGGAGGCCTCCCCTCACTCTCGGTTCTCCGGTTTAGGTCTGGGCTCTTTGTTAGGTGGCTAATCTGGTTAGGGTTGGTTTTTTGGTTTTAGGGTTTTAGCACTCTCTCATTTGTTAAATAGAGGCTCTTTCAGCTCTATTATGATGGACTTTTGTAGCAGAGTTACTCTGAGAAATTGTATCAAGCATTTGCTTTAATTTGTTAATAAAAATCAGACTTTGGAGGTCCATGAGCTCTTGGATGTGGTGGTTTTTTGCAATTGGTTGAGGTGATATTGTCTCTAACCCCTATTTTTTTTAATGCTTATGTGAGATTAAATTGTTTATTTGTTAGCTCAAGAGGGCCATTGTTGGCACAATAGAACAATCATTTGTAATTCAACTTGATTGTTTATGCGAAGTAGATTAGTATTTTGATGGACATGAGTGATCAGTATATACGTAATGTTGATCATGATTCAATTTTGTTAGCATACTAGCATGTATTTTGATCTCATGTTTTGTGTTGAGTTGTAGTGTGTTTTCAGGCTTAACAGGTTGAAGAAGGGTGTGAGCTCAGCTGCTTCTATCCCAGGCTTTAAGCAACATTTTTAATCTAACACTTTCATTGCAGGACCTACAAAGATCTTCTTCTTCAAAATACAAAAAAAAAACTGGGAGTCTAGCTCTCTCTCTTGGGTTCCATCCATAATTTCAAATACTTTCTTGGTTACCGAACTTCCCTCTTCTAATTCTCTCTTTGCTCCTTGATCCCCTTGTTTTTCTTGCTTGCTATCATTTTCCTCCTTGCTTGGTTTTGTCATTTCTTATCTTTTCTTCATCGCTGCCCCGTTTTACTCTTTTTACCACTCATTTTCTTCTTTTTGGACAGCCCTAGTGTGCCCTAGTTTATGCCTCTTTCTTGCCTCTTTTTGCCCTAGTTTTTTGCCCTTCTTCCATCTTGTTTTTTGTCTTTTCTTCTCCTTTTTGTTTGCTGTCATGTTTTTTTTATTTTTATGACAGCCATCTTCCTTCTTCATCGCTGCCCCGTTTTCATCATTTTTTATACTCCTTTGGCCTCATAGTTGGCTGCCCTATTCTTCCATTTTCTTGTCTTTGACCTTCTCTTTGTTTTCCTTCCTTCTTCCTATCATTTTCTTCTTATTTTCAGCCTTCTTTGCCTTACACTTTTGCTCTCATTCAAACTTCTTCTTTTCCCTTTTTGAAAAGTTTCGAGAAAAGTTTCAAATAAAAGTAAATCACTCTCCTTTTTTACGCAAATTTTAATGATAGTAGAGTTGTATGCTTTTATTTGAAAAGCCCTTTCAGGGATTAAATTCCTAAAGGCAAATTGTAATAATTTCAATAAAGTATTTTTGTTTGAGTGGGGTTTTTAAGTCCCCACTCTCATCCTCCTCCATTTGGGGAGGCTTGTGTTGTGTTTACTTATGTATGCTTAGGTTAGATTTGCTTGTCTTCATCATTATTTGCATCTTATGCTTAGAATATTAATTGTTAATCCATCACTTCTAATTCATTAATTAATTTGATTACTCTTTTAAATTGTTTATCTTTCTAAGTAAATCAACTGCTTAAATCTCTTGAATCACACCATAAGGTGGATCAAGAGTGCTCTCTGTTGGAGAGTTTAATAAGTCATCTTTGTTTTTTATTCGCATTGTTTAATCAATTAACTCTTAAGTAAGACTCTTGAACTTGCAAAAACATAAGTCAAGAGCACTCTCTATCGGAAAGCATCCTAGGTTTGCATAATCACTGCATTAGTCTCATCTAGATTAGCTAAGTCTTTTGAACCACTGTCATAAGGCGGGGTCAAGAGCGCTCTCTGTCGGAGAGTCTTAATTAATCAACTTAATAAAACCTTCAACACACACACCCTTTTTAATTAATTAACTCCCTCCCCTCCTTGCCGGAGTATGCTCTGACCGATCCCAGATCAGAATACCCAGAAACAGCACTAGATCTTTAAACCCTACAAGAGTAATTTAATAATACTTAAACACCCGTAACCAACGCACCGGCGTTGTAGGGATTCTTCCAAAGTACTTCCTAGTATAGGCACTGGAACCTCCCGCTGTCTTAGATTCTTGGTTAGTTGGTCAATCTTGGCGATACCAGCCTGGGATACTAGGCGGGCCCGACATGTGTTCAACGGAGGGAACTTAGAAGAGTCTCTCGGCTTTGACAAACTTTTGTTGACACTCTAAGCAAGACCACTATCAAAAACTTTTAAAATATACCAAGAGCACTTGCAAAACCTAATACTCACTAGCTTGATTCCTAGACTTTATTTCACGCATTTATTTGACTCCATAAGGCACTGGTCCTTTGATATATTTGATTAATTTTCTATCTTAATCAATTGTCTATGGGCCATTTCAATTGACTTTATTTGAATGCTTAAGTTATAAGTTTGGAATCTTTGCTTCTCTGTGTGATCTCTTGTTAGTAACGTGGATTGCTTTGATTAATCATCATCCCCCTAATATTAATCATTTTAAATCACAATAACTCCTAAACAACACCCATCCACATCCAAAAACATCTAAAAATTAACTTAAAACATTGAGCCATAGAAAACTCTTTGTTAGGGACTACCCCCCTTGGCTTCGTTAGGAGTTAGCCTAAACGGAGGAGCTAGGAGTAGGTGACAGTACCTAGCTCTGTGCTTGCCCCCAAGGTCACACCTCTCCCACTTTCCCAAGTGAGGAGACAGCTTTCGGAAGATTTCTGCTGCTGGTGTGCAATCGGCGGATAACACATCCTTTGCCCTAGCCTTGTCAATTTTATCCTTCACCCTTCGCTAGCAAATTGACTACAACTATGAAGTGAGTATAGTCCTGAAAGTTTGGTCTGAGTAATAATAAATAAAACCCTATATATGTATTTGGTTGATGTACCGCCAGTGAGGTGACTGCTACTTGTTATGATTGTTACTTAAATGGTTTGTAGAGCATGTCTTAGCCTTGTAACACTTGCAGCAAATGGATGATAGTCTGAGTTATATTATTGATATCTGGTCATTTACATGTGATTATATTGTCTATTGGATATTGTTGATGATCAGGAAGAGACCTAGAAAGGGTATGAGTATGCACCCTAGATGGATTTGGACTCTCTGAGTCTAGTGAGATAGCTTATTTTTAGTTTCGGGCACTTGCAGAGTTGATCAGGCTCATTTTACCCTTCTAATGTAGTTTTGCTTCACAGGATGATGTGTCTGAGCAGGGAGATGTTTTTTATTGGATCTCCTAGGGCGTTGTATGGGGCATAGGGGGTGCAGCCACTTGATTGTACCATAGTACCCCCACCCCAGAGAGCCTGGTGGGCTCAGTTGGACAACGCAGGCACCCTAGGAGGTTGTTTTGGCAGGTTCACCTTTCTCGAGGCAAATTAAAAAATGATTAAATGGCTATTGAAGAAATCGATTTGGGTTACTGAGACAAGGAAATGACATGGGATGAGTCATGATGATGAGAGTGATGTCCTTCGCACCTTCTCCAGCAGTTGCAACGCCTGATTGGGCCCACACCTAATTTTTGGGCATTTTTATATTATTTTCTGGAGCTTTTGGGAGGCTCACAATTTCCTCAAGGACGCACAAAGTCAAAAAATTAAAATATTATATTGTTTTATTGTGCCATGGGGCACCCAGAGGGAGTTAGTTAACACTCCATGGACCCACCATGTGCTTCATTTACTTCTTGTTGAGTGGGGTACCCTCTTTATTAGTGATCTAGTCCACTTTGATATTTTATGATTATATTGATCCATGTATTGTATGTTGAGCTCATCTCAATCATTGATTAGAACATTTATATCTTTTAATCTTAACCACTCATTTTGAAAGTGGTTAGGATTTTGGTTCTCTCGCTCCTATTTAAAGGAGAGAGCTTCTCATTTGTAGGAGGTCTTTGGCTCTTGGATTTGATCAATAGAAAAACTTTCTTGTGGATCCTCAACTCGCTTGGATTGGCTTCGTCTTGTATCAGGGGGTTTTCATTAGCTTCATTGTGATCTATGATTACATCTTGTTACTTTTCTGTAGATCTTGCTTTTCTTTCACGATACGGCAAATCTGATATTGTTAACGTTTGCTTGTGCAAAAGAGAGGGCGCATTGGTCACTTGGAGCAAAACGTTGGGCTTAGAAATCACACAGGTCTTCTCAAATTGATCGAGATAGCAAGGGTCATCACCTTCTACAAGGATTTCCAGGTAAGATCTGCAGATTAGTTCCTTTCTTCCAGATCTCAACCCATTGACACATGTTTTCTTCATTTTACTGAAAACTCCATAAATAATAAAAAACCAAAAATACTAAAAAAATAAACCGCTCGATCTCTGGACAGACCACTGCTGGGTTTTGTAGATTGGGCCTCCCTCTCACCAATTCACCCCTAACGTTGAGTTGATTCTGCCTGGTCTTCCCTAGATCTGAGAAACAGCCCTCCCAAACCCTAGCGCTCATGAATTTCTGACTTTTTCCGGGATTTGATTTTTCTGGCAAAATTCTTTCTTGGGTTTGTAGATCGGGTCCCTCTCTCTCCATATCACCTTCAACGCTGAGTTAGATGCTGACAAGGAGCCCTAGATTTGAGAAACTGTCTTCCAGGACCCTAGCGCCCCTCATCATTTTTCTAACTATTTCCCAGATCTGACTTTTCCAGCATTTTTCCAACTTGGGTTTGTAGATCAGGTCATCCTCATTCCATTTCTCCTCCAACACTGAGCTGGTGTTCTCCAGGTTGTCCTAGATCTGAGAAATTGACTTTTCAAACCCTAGTGCTAGCCTACCTTGCTGCTAGTTTTCCTCGTAGACTGATTTTCTCGGCCAAATACTTTTTTCTGCGTCTGTAGAGCGGGGTATTTCCCAGGTGGGTCTCCTCCAACGCTGGGCAAATAGTGACTCCATTGCCCTAGATCTGACAGGCACTGATCTCCAACTCTAGCGCTACCCCCTCTTTGGCCTCCTTTCCTTATGATCTGATTTTTCCTTGATGACTCGGGTGCTTTGACATTGTCATATCTCTCATCGAGTCTATCCATTGGTACTAGATAGCCCCAATCCTATCCTTGACCTCCCTGCATTAGTCACATTTCCCAAGGCAGCGGATATCCTCACTTGTTGCTAGTACCTCAATCCCAGATCTAGTATTTAGTTCATAGGTCACGTGTCCCACTTTGGATCGAACCTCATACTTCCTAAGCCCTGATCCAAAGCCTTGGCTCACCTCGTGACATCATCCATAGATCTAGGGTTTCTATTACCTTACACCTTACATACCTCAAAGTCCATTTGATCTGATCTGGTGTCTAGGTTTGATCTCTCCTGTGGAGAGTAGATCTGGGTCTCCCCCTTTGTTGTCTTGGGCTAAGACACATAGAGTGAAGGCTTCCTTGATTGGCGTGACAACCATCTAATTGGGAGTCTAGGCAGTCTTGGTTCCACCTCCTTAGTTGCTTGTCCCTCTACCATCCATCCTAGATCAACCTCGCATAGGCAACTACAAGGTTGGTGATAACACAGTGAATCTGCCTCGGTTCACACATGAACTCACTGAGAACATTCACAGCAAAACAAATGTCTGGTTTGGTGTTCGTCAGATACATCAAGGACCCAATCAACTGGTAATACATGGTGGGATCAATCAAATTTGAATCTGAAGCAGAATCCCTCAGTTTCTTCAAATTTGCATCCATCGGAGTAGCTATAGACTTGCATTCCAACATTCGGAATCTCTTCAGCATATCCATGGTGTAATTTCCTTGACCTAGGAAAATCTTCTTCTGCCTTTATCATACTCCTAATCCCAAGAAGTAATGTGTCAACAATATCATTGAGAAAGGTTGTCTTGGCATCCATCTGATACAACTTCCATCCCATAGCTGAAATAGCAATAACCGATCTGATGGAAGCATATCGAGCCATAGGAACAAATGTCTCATCATAATCGACTCCCTCTTTCTGAGAGAGCCCTCTGGCAACAAATCTGTCCTCCTGTCTGCTTCATGCTCCTCTGCATTCTGCAAAATCTGTCGTGCCCATCTGGGTCTTTTTCGGCTTACTGCCATATTTGTGGGAGCATCATCTTGCTCGACTGGATCAATGGAACTAATTGATTTATTCATTTCTTCATACTCCCTCTTAATGTTTGGAGGGGAGATGATCTCATCTCTTCATCATCATTAATCTCCATATCTGATCCTCTTCCTTTTCGGATAGCCATTTATTCTTCAAAGGTTACATCTCGATTGACTTCAATTTGCCTCGATCCTGGGATGTATATTCTCAACCTTTGAAGACTTGCAATATCCCACGAATGTTCCCTTCTTGCCTGAAGGTTCTAACTTGAGCACATGAATGTAGACTGGAATTGTACATCCTAGTGAAGACCAGGTTCATCAAGGATCCTTCAATTGTCTTGTTCAAATCACGACATCAATGTCGTCAGGTTTCTATCATGTGTAATAGACTAAAATCCTTGTCTTTGAGGGATAACTCCCTTTGTCTATCAGAAGTCGGTTGAGTAAATCTTGTTGAAGCAGTATATAGGCCAACATTCGTAGAAGCTTTCTACTTCTGATCACCAAATCTCTGCACGAGATTATTCTAGGTCTGAGAGTCATAATACATGCTTCTAGAGGATTTTTGCTTTCGTTCCATCCATATGTCAATGGGATCGCTTGTCCTTGTAGATCATGGCATTCCCTACAAGTCAAATCCCGTCAAATGGTTAGCAATGTTTCATAATCAATGTATTAACAAAATACTGTAGGCAACCTTTTAGTCAATGCTTCGACACAACACATGTAAGGCCATTATCTGGATGCTTATGGTCTCTATTATAGCATACCGTTAAGAGTGTGTACTACTCCATGCATGTTATAAAGGAGTTGTCATCCTTGATGGGCTGTGTAGCATGACAGGTTATTTAAACAATCATGTGTATAACAAATACTAGATGAGCCTACTTGTTAACTACCTGAAATGTAGATCTATGTAGAACATATTCAAAAACAACCAGATCTAATCTACTAGAGCATGTAAAATAAAATACTTATCTTTTGTAGTTGTGTGGGTGGGATCCCACTATCAAGGTCCACTGGTCTTCATATGCTTGGTTGACAATCATCACAATCTGGATCTTCATATCATTTCTTAGAAGAAGAACTCCGAACGATCATCCTTCCTTGGCTCCTTAAAAGGAGGGTCTTCTTCTACATCATCTATTGAAGCTTCATGCTTCCTTTTGTGAGAACTTCGACAACTACTGGCATAATGACCGTCTTTCTGGCACCTGTAGCATTGGATCTGAGATAGATCCTTCTTTCGTTTCTTCTAATATGGGGGAGGACTTGATCTCTTGTCTCGATGCTTGTGAATGTATGGCTTCCTTCCCCTTCCCTTGCCCTTCTTGGTATGTGATACGAACGTTTGATTTTCCTCAGGTTGAGTACCATGAAGTCTTTGGCGTGCGGCAATTCTTGTTTCTTCATGAGTGCATTCTGCCGAAAGCTTGTGAAATTTGGGCAACTTGGTTCGACCACTTATAGTTTGGATGAAATACTCCCAAGATGGAGGGAGACCATTTAAGGTGATCATGACAAGATCCTTTTCTTCAAGATTGTCGCCACTGGACTTCAGCTTGTCCCAGAGTTCGGTTATCCTCATGAAATAGGAGGCAATGTTCTCGGACTTCGTCATCTTCATATTTGACAGTTGATTCCTCAATGTGAGTCACATCGATGCTACTGTATTTAAATAACTTCTTTAGGGTTTTGAACATCCTCCTTGCTGTTGTCTTTTCTGAGATCTGAGGAACCAAGTGATCTCTAATTGAGTCCACTAAAAACCTCATTGCTTTGGTATCATCCTTTCTCCAACGAGGTTTGTCTTCTTCAGCTTCTGGTTCTAGGACCTTTGCCTTTACAAATTGTAATAGGTCATTTTTTTCTAGGAGAAAAATAACCCTAGACTTCCAGTGGATGAAATTGGAAGCCCCTTCCAAACGATCTTCAACCTTCATGCTAATCATCTTGACTGCAGATCTGGATCTCGAGTTGATCTTCTGCAATGTTGGTTTTATGGTTCGGGGTCAAATTAGGGTTTGACTTTCCCGGAGTTTTACCCAACCAAATTTTTCGATCTTGGTCTCTAAATTTCGATTTTTAGGAGAACAATCCTATGCCGAGCTTACTCAAAAATTCCACTTCTGTGAAAAGCCCTAATTTCCCGCAGCAATGACAGGCCAAAACTGAAAATGCTCAGAATCCAATTTTGTTTCGACAGAAAGATGCACCTTCCTTAGAGCGAAGTTCCCAAGGCTCTTTTTCTTCCAAAAAGTTAGGAGAAGACCTCAAAAGATGAAACCCTAGTTTCGACAGGTTGTCGACAGAGTTTCGACAATGGCTTCTTCTAGTATTGCTCTGATACCATGTTAGATTATCTTATAAAGTATAGCAGTATATCTTAATTGCATTTATCAATAAGATCACTAGAAGATAGACAAAGCACAGAACAATAACACAAGTATTTTTCACCTGGGAAACCCAATTGGGAAAAACCCAGCAACCTTCATCTAGAGATGATAATTCTGAGATCAGAGTACAATGAAGAAAGAAAAAGAAAAATATGGAAATGCCTTCCAAATATGAAACCCTAAAAATCAATCTATTTATGAGGTGTTGTGTAGTTGTTGTCTTTCCCAGAAAACTGCGAACTTTTGTGTAGCTGCTACGCTGCTGTTGTGTGTTGAAATGAGGAGGGGCGCCTTCTATTTATATTGTTTTGCCACCCATAAAATAACTGGGGCCGACTTCACTTAGGGATGCAATAAATAATTTTATATTTTATTTATTCTTTTATTGCTGGCTTTTTTCCCCAAGGATTACATTGTTCTTTCTAGGGTTTAGATGAATACTTACAACAAGTTCAACTCCCAAAGGAGGACAATAAGAATAGCTTCTGAAGTTGCACAAACTCCAACAATAATCATCTCCCAGTATGGTGTGATTTGTATCTGTTAAAATTCAAGCATATTTATCTAAGGAAAAGTGTTTTACTGTTCCTTTAAAAAAATTCTCTGATATAAACTTTCAAACAGTGATATAGAAGAACATAAGCATGGATGATGAGCAATAGAATAGAAGCATAAAAGAGATCCCACATGAACACAAGAAATTTACCCTGGAGAAACCCGAGAATGGAGAAAACTCCAGCAAACAATCTTCCTTTATTGCAAATAAAATTGTATGATCACAATACAACTTCCACCATGAACTATGCTCTTCAAAGAGCTTGACTAACCTGACTGTAGATGACCAGCAAGAGAAGAAGTTCCTTGTTGTCCTCTTTGACTGTGTAAAAACCAGCAACACAGAAGTTCCTTCTCTGCCCCTCTAACTATGTATAATTGCTGTAATAAACATATGTTGTTCTCTTTTCTTAATGTGTAAAACCAGCAAGGACAAGAGTTCCTTTGTTGCTCTCTATTTACTCAAACGTAAAGACAAAACTTCATTACTTAATGATACACCATAATGGACAGCAAAGGCTACATTATATAGGCAAAGAAGGTAAGGTTGACATGGCATGCACACAAGGAAAGATCCAGAATTTGAAATGATAACTAACGGAAAGTTTTAGACGGTGAAGAGAAATTTCTATAAAGTAAGATTTTCAATTTTTTGGTAACTTCCATTTTTTCTGTCTTTTTTTTTACTTTAATTATTTCCCCTTTTTTTCTTTCAAACTTTTTTTTTGCTAACTTTATTTATTTAATTATTTCTAACTTCGTCTTGACTCTTTTTGCTAACTTTAATTATTTAATTATTTTTTCTTTTCTTGAATTAACTTTTTTAATAAATTAATTAATAATTAAAACTTTAAATAAAATAAAACTCAAACTTTAATTAAGAGAACTTTGACTTTGACTTTGACTTAGACTAAAGAGACATATTCATGGTGGATGAATTTATTCGTGCCAACACACTAGATCAATACATTTATTTGCATGAGGAAGATTGTTTGTTTCTAGCTCATAGGAATTTTACATTCTTCCTAACTTTTGCTAGATACCTTGGCTTTTGCAAAATTCTCACAAGGCTTCCTATCTTGACTTTTGGCATGGCCTCTCAAGACTTACTGACTTGACTTTTGGTATGGCTCACAAGGCTTGTCTGTTCACCTTGACTTTTGCCATGACCTCACAAGACTTGCCAAGGCATTATCACTTTCGTTTTGACTTTTGTCCTGGCTCACAAGGCTTGTATGTTCACCTTGACTTTTGCCATGACTCACAGAACTGTTTAATCTCCAAGTCTCCCTAGCTAGCTTCAGGGTGGTCACTTATGACCTCAGACCTTGGAGAATGCCTTATGATGCTGATTTCAACACTCCCTCTCAGCAAGGGAGGCATTCTCTACAACTCCAAGTTTGTCACGAAAGTGTGCAAACTTCGCCAACTACAGTGGCTTGGTCAGGATATCAACTACCTAATCATTTGTTGCAATGTACTTTAGCTTGATCACATTTCGTTGTGCCATATCTCTGATATAGTGGTACCTCAGATCAATATGCTTTGATCTATCATGAAACACCGGATTTTCTGTGAGCTTTATACAGCTCTGATTATCGCAAAGGATAATCGTAGTCTCAAGCTTTTCACCGAACAAGCCAGAAATAAGTTTTTTGAGCCATACTGCTTCTCTGTTGGCATTGCTAGCAGCAATATATTCAGCCTTAGTTGTGCTTTGAGCAATAGATCCTTGCTTTCAGTTGGACCAGGAGATCATGGTTGATCCTAAACTAAAGCAGTAACCCGAGGTACTCTTTCTATCTACTAGACTCCCAGCCCAGTCCAAGTCTGCATAACCAAGCAACATCACACCACCACTGGATGTGAACTTTAGCCCATAACCTAAGGTACCTCAAAGATATCTCAAGATGTGCTTACCTGCCACCCAGTGTCTTTCTCTCAGCTCAACCACAAATTGGCTCAATGCACTCACTGCAAACTGCATATCTGGTCTAGTATGAGTTAGGTACATCAAAGACCCAACACGCTGCCTATACATGGTGGGATCCACCAAATCAGATCCTGAATCCGAGTCATGCAGCTTCTTTAGATTAGCCACCATAGGAGTGGACACACTCTTGCAATTCATCATACCAAACCTCTTCAATATGTCTACAGCATATTTTCCTTGAGATATGAAAATCTCGTTTGGTTTCTACCAAACCTCTAAACCCAAGAAATAATGCATCAATCCCAGATCTTTCATTTCGAACTCAGCAGTGATCTTCTTCTTGCACCAGGCTATCTGCCTATCTTCTCCTGTGAGGAAAAGATCATCTACATACAAAACCAAAATCAGAGGATGATTTTCAACAACTTTAAAATAAAGATTAGAGTTAGTAGTGCTCTTACTGAACCCCAAGCTTCTCAAAAAGCCATGAATTATGTCATACCACACTCTGGGTGCTTGCTTAAGACTGTACAAGGCCTTCTTTAACTTGCATACATGAGAAACCTTGCTATGCACAACAAAGCCATCGAGTTGCTCTACATAAACTTCCTCTTCTGCTTCACCATTGAGGAAAGCAGTCTTTACATCCATCTGACTTAATTTCCAACCAAGTACTGAAGCAAGAGACGTAACTGAACGAATAGTAGTATACCTGGCTACTGGTGCAAAGATCTCATCATAATCTACACCTTCTTTTTGGGAGAAGCCTCTGGCCATGAATCTAGCTTTGTACTTCTCAACACTTCCATCAGCTGCATGCTTTATCTTATACAACCATTTGGATGAGACAATTGATTTGTCTTTAGGCCTAGGAACAATGTGCCATACACTGTTCTTCATGATGGACTTGTATTCATCCAACATGGCATCTCTCCAAACCTACAACTTGTTAGCTTCATCAAATAAAGAAGGTTCAGCATCACTGATGTTACTTACCAAAGCAACATAACCTGAAAATCTTTGAGGCCTTTTGCTTTTTATGAAAGTTCCTAAAGGGGCTACAAGTCTCTCTGCATCTTGCAGAGTTTCTTTGAACCAAGCTGGTCTTCGCCTGATAGGAGGATCTTCAAGAGACCTCTCTAATACCTCGACATGTTCCAACGTTGCATCTTGATCCATCGGATCATCATGACTTTTCTCCCTCTGAAAGTCAATACCAGAAGTCTCGAGTGAAGGAGAATTTGGCTCATCAACGATCTGAAGCTCTCTAGATCGTTTGAAAACAACTTCCTCATGGAAAGTTACATCTCGGCTCACTTCTATCTGCTTCTGACCTGGAACATAGATCCTGTAAGCCTTAGAAGACTCACTATATCCAACAAAGATTCCTTTCTTACCTGAGGATTCCATCTTAGTTCGCTTCTCCTTAGGCACATGAATGTAAACTGGACACCCAAACACTCTCAAGTGTACAACATCTGGTTTCTTACCAGAGAAAGCTTCTTCAGGAGTTTTATCATCCAAGATTGCATGAGGGCATCTGTTCTGAATGTAGATTGTTGTAGATGTAGCTTCTACCCAAAGAGAGTTGGGCAGATCTTGATCAAATATCATAGCTTTTGCAGCTTCACATATAGTTTTGTTCTTTCTTTCAGCAATGCCATTTTTGCTGAGGATTGTATGGAACAGTCAACTGACATTTGATACCAGCTTCCTTACAAAAGCTCTCAAACTCATGGGATTCATATTCCCCTCCATTATCAGATCTAAAAATCTGAATGCGCTTCCCCCTGTCTAATTTTCTACCAAGGCCTTGAATTCTTTAAACTTTACAAAAGCTTCACTCTTCAACTTTAGAAAATAAATCCAACATTTTCTAGAAAGATCGTCAATGAATATGACATAATACAGAAAGCCATTCAAGGAAGGTGCAAACATAGCTCCACAGATTTCAGAATGAATAAGTTCTAAGATCTCTTCAGATTTGTTGCTACTATGCAGAAAAGACTTCTTTGCATTTTTACCAAGCAAACAACCTTTGCAAACCTCATTTTTATCAGAAGAAATAGGAGGCATACCACTTACCATAGATTGAAGTCCACGAAGAGCCTTGAAGTGAAGGTGACTGAATCTTCTATGCCGTAGCTCATTGGGGCTGACTGTAGAATGGGAAAGAGCACGAGCATAATGATTTGTTACCTTGTAGAGTCCTCCTTCTCGAATACCAATAACTTCAGCTAAACTTAGCTGACCATCTTTCGTCCAAAGAACTGCTTTATCGTCCATGAAGGCCACCTTGTAGCCTTTATCTTCAAGTGCAGAAACTGACAAAAGGTTCTTTCTCAAACCAGGATCAAATAAGATCTCATCAATGTGAATGATGGATCCAGACGTTAACTGAAAAGAGGTGGAACCGACTCCTTTAATATCGTGACAAGAGTTGTCACCAAGCTGAACCTGCACTGCACAAGTTTTCTTTCGAAAACCTGGAAGAATATTTTTGAAACCAGTCATATGCTTCGAAGCTCCACTATCTACCAACCACGAGTTTCGATCAGTGGTTAGGTGACCGGAAAGAGCGGACATCAGGTATTATTCTCTTTTGTTCTCCTGTCTGTCAGGAGATTCACTTTCCTTCTTACCTGATCCTCCTTCTTCAACAATGGATGCATGATGCTTCCCTTTATGGAAGCCTCTCTTCTTGGATCTACAATCTTTAGCAAAATGTCCCATCTTGTTACAGTTAAAACATTTAATCTTGGACATATCAAAACCTTTACCTTTGAAGTTACCTTTGTACTTGCTTTTCTGGAAGATCTTCTGATAGGGAGGATTCCTTCCTCTCCTTGTCTTTGCATCCAAAGCAACGCTGTCATCAGTAGCAGTACCAGACCTTGAAGTCATGCGACCTTCCTCTTGAAGGCAGTCATGCAACAAGCGCTCAAAAGTAGGATGAGACTCCCTGCCATTCACATTGGCAAGGAAAGTATCCCACGAAGATGGGAGGCCATTGAATATGGCTTGTACCAGATCATCATCTTCAACAGTTACCCCTGTGACAAGTAACTGATCACGAATCTGAGCAATTTTAGAACAGAAGGAAGCCACAAACTCACCTTTCTCCATCTTCAAGAACTTTAACTTGTTCTTGAGGTTTCTCTTTTGACTAGATGTAGTTTTCTCATACAGATTACTGAGAGTGTCATAACAGTCTTTAGTTGTCATTATAGAAGTTAGTACTGGCATGATACTGTCTGTCACGGAGTCAAAGATAACTCTCTTAGCTTTAGCTTGATTCCTCCTGAAAGCTGCTCTACTAGCATTGGAAGTTGGTTCCTCCATCACTGTAGTCACGAACTGATCTAGCTCCAACTCTTGGAGAATATTCATGACCCTGAGCTTCCAAACATTAAAGTTTGAAGCTCCCTCTAGCCTGTCTTCAGGCCGAACAGAAATAGAAGAAGACATCTCAAACAGAAAACTTAGAACTGAGCTGGAAAAGCTTGAATCCTTCGACCTGTGTGGGCTCACAAACCAAAGAATTGAGCTCCGCTCACACGCTGAGCTCTAATACCATGTTAAAATTCAAGCATATTTATCCAAGGCAAAGTGTTTTACTGTTCCTTTAAAAAAATTCTCTGATATAAACTTTCAAATAGCAATATAGAAGAACATAAGCATGGATGATGAGCAATAGAATGGATGCATAAAAGAGATCTCACATGAACACAAGAAGTTTACCCTGCAGAAACCCGAGAAGGGAGAAAACTCCAGCAAACAATCTTCCTTTATTGCAAATAAAATTCCATGATCACAATACAACTTCCACCATGAACTATGCTCTTCAAAGAGCTTGACTAACCTGACTGTAGATGACCAGCAAGAGAAGAAGTTCCTTGATGTCCTCTTTGACTGTGTAAAAACCAGCAACACAGAAGTTCCTTCTCTGCCCCTCTAACTGTGTATAACTGCCGTAATAAACATATGTTGTTCTCTTTTCTTACTGTGTAAAACCAGCAAGGACAAGAGTTCCTTTGTTGCTCTCTATTTACTCAGACGTAAAGACAAAATTTCATTAATTAATGATACACCATAATGGACAGCAAAGGCTACATTATATAGGCAAAGAAGGTAAGGTTGACATGGCATGCACACCAGGAAAGACCCAGAATTTGAAATGAAAACTAACGAAAAGTTCTAAACGGAGAAGAGAAATTTCTATGAAGTATGATTTTCAATTTTTTAGTAACTTCCATTTTTTCTGTCTTTTCTGACTTTAATTATTTCCCCTTTTTTTCTTTCCAACTTTTTTTTTTGCTAACTTTATTTATCTAATTATTTCTAACTTTGTCTTGACTCTTTTTGCTAACTTTAATAATTTAATTATTTTTTCTTTTATTGAATTAACTTTTTTTATAAATTAATTAATTAATAATTAAAACTTTAAATAAAATAAAACTCAAACTTTATTCAAGAGAACTTTGACTTTGACTTAGACCAAAGAGACATATTCATGGTGGATGAATTTATTCGTGCCAACGCACTAGATCAATCCATTTATTTGCATGAGGAAGATTGTTTGTTTCTAGCTCATAGGAATTTTACATTCTTCCTAACTTTTGCTAGCTTTTGCAAAATGCTCACAAGGCTTCCTGTCTTGACTTTTGGCATGGGCTCACAAGACTTACTGGCTTGACTTTTGGTATGGCTCACAAGGCTTGTCCATTCACCTTGACTTTTGCCATGACCTCACAAGACTTGCCAAGGCATTATCACTTTCGTTCTGACTTTTGTCCTGGCTCACAAGGCTTGTATGTTCACCTTGACTTTTGCCACGACTCAAAGAACTGTTTAATCTCCAAGTCTCCCTTGCTAGCTTCAGGGTGGTCACTTATGACCTCAGACCTTGGAGAATGCCTTCTGATGCTGATTTCGACAGTATCTACAAATCGCAACAAAGAAATGATAGGATCCAAGATCTTAATGGTAAGATTTACCTTCTCCCACCAACAATCATCCAAGACCATATCCTTGACCTTCTTTGTAACATTTACATCTTCCTTTCTCTAGAAAGCTCAATAAGCTAAAATAACCAGGGATCAAATAGCCTCAACCTCTCAAGCACTACAAATGAGGAGGCAAATTGAGTATCTACAATCTACAACAAAGATAGGAATGTGTTCTCTTTACACAGATTGGGAAGAGCATGTGGATAGTTTTATACAAAATTGTTGATATGGTTTGTATCATCAATCACCTCTCCTATCCATGTCATATCTGATGCAAAAGATTTAAGTGCTAAATTCAATGAATGAACAATGCAATGTCCAAAACAGATGTATATATCAAGTTTCCATAATCATGCTAGTAGCCTTGAACATAGATGTATTATCTGTGACAATTTGTACAACAAGATCAACACATACTTCTTCAATGACTTTTATGTAATAGTCACACAATCCTTGTATTTTCCAAGAACATCTACTACTTTCCAAAACACTAGTCCACTCTTACATGACACCATGAAATTGACGAGAGGATGGCATGTTGGGTCCATCCATCCATGAAAGACAACACTAACACATACTTCTTCAATGACTTTAATGTAATAGTCACACAATCCTTGTATTTTCCAAGAACATCTACCACTTTCCAAAATACTAGTCCACTCTTACATGACACCATGAAATTGACGAGAGGATGGCATGTTAGGTCCATCCATCCATCAAAGACAATACTAACACCTAGTGCAATTGTTATTTAATAGGTGTTAGGAGTTTATCCACCTCCTTTACCTTAACCAACAATGTGGTTCTAAGCTTCTCTGAACCAAGAGGTACGTAGCCGATAAAAGCTCATTCAATTAATAAATTGAGAGTGCACAACATTAAATGAAAGGAAATTCAAATATAAAAAAATTCAATGGTATAATCCACCCCATCCCATAACTTTACTTAAAAAAATCTCGTATGTTGGACCACTGGGAGGATGCCTCTTCCTTGCTGCTATTGTTGATCCACTGTCAAATTCTGCACCACTCCCACTTCCATTGGATGACTTCCTCAAAAATGAAAAATAACCCTCACCTCTGTGGCTTGCATGCTGCTGCCACATTTGCCTCACCAACATCTTTAGCCATGTTGTTTCTTTGGCTAAGAAACATTTAGATATGCCCCAATCCCTCCCTTGAGACCCAATAGATAGCCATTCACATGGAAGAAGGTATTTTAAATTCAACTTTGCAGAACAAGCATCTCCAATAGCAATTACCATCCCCAAGCACCAGTGAACTGCGCCTTTATAACAAAGTTTAAACTCTAAAAATAGTAAATACAGGAAGAGAACAATGGCAAAACTAATTGTGAATATTTGTGCCATTAAGAGTGAACAAAACCATTGTCTCAAAGGACTCTATTGTAATAGAACAATTGGAGTATAACACTCCAATTGTGTTTATCGCATTCAAACTTCATATAAGTGACTAATAGATCAAAGATTAGATATTATTAAATAAAGTAGTTAGGTAAATACCTGCAGCACAACTACCTACCAAATGACATAAAAGGGGAACAAAACCATTGTCTCAAAGGACTCTATTGTAATAGAACTATGAATCCATTTTTATCATGCCTCCAATATTTCCTGTGGATTTAACAGTTTAACAATAATTTGATAGATAGCTTGGATATTTCAACGGGATACTTGAATTCCAGCAAAATAACTAAGGTTGTCAATTCTTCTCTTCAATGAAAAAACTGCTTAAAATCTCTCTGAAACTCTTAATACAAGACAAGCTGTCCATTATTTCACCCAACAACCCTAATCAAAATTGCATACATATTGATATGCTCAGTGTTCCATGAAAACAAAAACATCAGACTACTCAAAATTCCATGTAACACCATACATAAGAGCATTGTTTACATCCTTTCCAAATCCCATCCTGTAAATAGAAAACTGTCAAGTCAATACACTAGTTTGTACCAACCAAATGGCAGTTCATAATATCATAACAAACACTACACAATGTAAATGTAATCAAGTCAGTCTATTATGTCTCACTAAACTCATATGCAATAGATCACACAATATGTCAACTGCTTCCTTCAAACTGAGAAGCGCAATGTTAAGCATTTTCCCGCACTATTCCTTTAAATTTATGTTTGAAAGAATTTGAATTCAATACCAATTTTCCAACAAGAGGGGACTACAGAGTTACAAACCATAAAAAATAATACCATAACTGTTATGTTGCCATTCTTCACATAATGTTAAGCTAGATCATATCAATGTTCTTGCATATAAGTCTATTCCTGCATCACAAGCCACAAGTAATTGTCTAATTAGAACAATCCATCTTTCTCCATATTGCATCATCATCCCTTCTGTAAGTTAACAAAATAATGTAAAGATGAGCATTAAGCAATCAAATAATGCAAGCATAAACAAAGATACCAAAATGTACAGACTTCCAAACAGGAACCCAGGACCAATTCAGATCGTGAACAGGCCAAACCAGTCCTTTGCCCAACAAATACAGGAAATGAAAAAGCAACCCTGGTTCCAAACCATAATTCAAGCTTATATCACCTCAAAATGAATACTGGTGAGTGAGCAACACTAGTACTAATGTAGGCAGAAAGTGGATGAGGGAGAAAGTGATGATGAAGATCCCAATATTGGGATGATTATGATGATTTAGTTATTTTTTATAGCATGATGTTTTGGACTCTATAGGCCATTTTAGATCCTCAATGTTTATGTAATCAGTTTCAAATATGTACCACACATAGTGCCATTTTGCTATTCACTATTACATGCTATAAACATAAGCAAGCTTTTCATTTATCAAGTCCAGGCCTTTACTAGTACTGATGTCCCTGGATGATCAAGGCCAGGCCTTTACTAATACAGATGTCCCTGGATGATCAAGGCCAGTGGATGAGGCACAGAGCAATGAGGAGGATCTCAATATCGGGATGATTTTGATGATATATTTAATTTTTATAGAATAACAATTTTTGGAATCTTGAGGCCATTTAGATCCTTAATGTCTATGTATCACACACAGTGCTTTCCCAGTTTATTAGATCTCACTTAGACTGGTGAGTTGGTGATGGGTCCCAGGTCAGACTTGGCATTGATGCTGTCATGGGATGTAACCGAAATATATTCCTGCCGGAGCTCTGATAAAGTATTTTCAAATGATTAAGAAGGTCACTATGAGCTCAATTGAGAAGCCTGAGGAGACTACTTTGTGGAGAGGGAGTTTGTTCTTGCTTGGGAGCTACACAAAACTCATACTAGGCTGGGTATGAAACCCGATGAGCTTATTTGATCTTTGAATGAATCAGGGGGATCCTATTCAGCCAGGCTCGGGTATGTGGCATTACATGGATCTGAGGATGGAGGGAATCAATGGTGGTTGGAATTTTATGGAAGGTTCGGGCTCCTCCAGAGTCAAAATTGTTGATATTGCTGGCTCTCAATGAAAGAGTTTCAACATGGGATCTATTGCAGCAAAAAGGTGTAATGGGCCCAAGCATGTTTTTGCTTTGTAAATGCTCTGACGAAACTCTACTACATCTTTTTATCTCCTGCCCATACACTACACAAGTCTGGGATGATGTGGATGGGGCGGTTGGTTTTTGTAATTAATGGAAACATGAAACAGTGGAAGATTGTCTCTCCATTTGGTTCATGAGGAAGGAGTTAAGGGCAATCCGTGCTCTTCCCTTTCTCATTCTGTGGGGTATTTGGGCTGCAAGAAAATCTTGTTTATTTGAGGGGAAAGCATTTCCCTCAATTCAAGTAGCGGCACATTTTATAGCATTACTTTGAACTTCCACACTATAAAGATATCTCCAGTGCAAAACCTCCAAGGATATTGGTTCCTCCTCAAGTTCATAAATCTATTACATGGGGCTTTTCTTATGGGACCAGTCAAGGACAGGACTCTGTATACAGAGTGGGATTTATTTTACAGTGCTCAGAATAGCACTTCTTTCACTTCAAAGCTAACATTGGTCAGGACACAAACAATGTTGGAGAATTGAAGGCTCTTTTCTTTATAATGAAGTTTGCCCTGGCTAAGGTATTTGTCTCTGGAGATTCTATCAATGTTTTAAAACTCGAACTCAGACTCGGAATCAGCCGAGGGTCAACTTGGACTCGACCATGACTTGGACCAGTTTGAAACTTTGAACTTAATGACTCAGTTTACTAAAAAAAATTAAAAGTTCAATGGAAAAAGTTAATTGTAAAGATTCCAAACAGTTAGAGACAAAATATGTGAAGCCTGCTCATGTTTATACCATGTACGGGTGAATATATCAAAACGGTACCGAGTGCAATACATATGTGAAACAAAATATATAATCAGCAAATATTTAAATGGCCTCTAGAATCCAAAACACAACATGCTACTAGCCTACAAGGTACTAGCCTACAAACTGATCAACATGATTAATCATGAAACCTATCACTGATGGAAATGAGATCCTCAGCACGAGCTATAGGACCATCCTCTAGCATGTCTATTTTTTAATAGGTCTATATTTTGCAAGTGATGTAGTCAAAGAGCAGGGTGACATTTGGCGTCTTTTTTATGGTTTAGTGGACTTGTCTTCAGTTTCAACTGCAATTCAGTTAACTGGAATTTTGAAAACTGCTAAATCTGCTGAGTTTTGGATGGGATGTGAAATTCTATTTTCATCATATGTGGTCCAATGAGGTCGGAGCATATCTCAAACAACCTGCAACAATTAATGATAATATAAAGAAATATAAAAAAATGAAAACTTTTACTTTAAGAATTGTGTATTATCATTCCAAGTTAGCTTGTGTCACTATCAAACAAGTTTTTTACCACAAAAAGTGCTATGATCTGTAGGAATCTTAGCAAGTTGACTCAACAATGAAGTAGGTTTAGAGTCTTAGGGTTTAGGTTTCTAGGTCATTCTTTTTAATTGAATTTAAGTGTCATATGTGTGACATGTGTAATCGAGTTGAGCAGTTTGGTACTGAACTGGCTAAGTCAAGGTAACTCAACCGGTACGGTTAGTTCAAGGGCCAAGTCAGCTCGGTTGGGGGTCAACTCAGTGGACTCGATCGAGTCCAAGGTCAACAGAGTTTTAAAACACTGGGTTCTATGAGGGTAATCAATTGGATGACTTATCTTATACGGATTTTAAACAACAGGATTCTCTCTTGCTTCACATTTGAAGCAGATTTCTAGAAAAATTCAAGAGATAAGATATAATCTAGTGTTTTAAAACTCAATTGATTTAGACTCAAACTCAATCGAGTTGACCCCCAACCAAACTGATTTGTCCCTTTAACTGTAACCAGTTTGGTACCGAACCGGCCGATTCAAGGACCATGTTAAACCAAGCCTGCTCTACCCTTGAACCACTTAGGGTGGTCGATTTGGTACCAAACCAATCAACTCAGCTGAATTCGTATTGACTCAACCGAGTCGTTGTGAGACTACACATGTCGCATATATAACAGTTAAATTCATTTTTTTATATTGACCTATAAACCTAATCCCTAAGACTAAACTCATGTCATTGACTCATTGTGGAGTCAACCTACTAAGATTCCTATAGATCATAGCACTATTTGGGGTAAAAAACAACTTGCTTGATAGTAACACAATTAACCTGGGATGATAATACACCAGCATAGATCCATCCTAAACGCGGATCTATCAAACACCGAGAGGCATCCAATTTTTTTGAGGTGTTATTTTTTTATTGACATTTTATTTGGTTTTCATTTTTATTTTATGAACGGATATGGATTTTTTTAATTATTTTTTATTTGGTTTTCTTTTTTATCTTACGAGCCGACAAAAAATAAAATAAAATAAAATAAAAAATAAACAATAAAAAAATTACCTTTTATTTTTTGTACATAATGTTAGTTCGTTACATGTTACGTTACAACTCTCCCCCATACTGGATTGTAAGCACCTCGCTACTCTCGGTGCAAAAATTCCTAAAGTAAAAGTTTTCAACTCTTTATATTTCTTTTTAATAGTCTTCATTTCTTTATATTTCTTTCTAAAAGTTTTTATTTCTTTATATTTTTTTTCTACCCTTTTACTTAATTTTTTTATACTATCATTAACAGTTTCAGGATGTTTGAGAGGGGTTCCAACCTCATTAGACCTCATACAATGAAAATAGAATTCCACATCCTGTCCAAAATTCAGCAGAGTTAGCAGTTTTCATAATTTCAATTCACTAAAGGATCGAGCTAAAGACAATTCCACTAAACCATCAAAAGACGCCAAATGTCACCCTCCTTTTCGACTACCTAAATATAGACCTGTTAAAAAATAAAATAGGCATGCTAGAGGATGGTCCTATATAGCTCGTGCTAAGTATCTCATTTCCAACAGTGGCAGTAGGTTTCATGATTAATCATGTTGATCAGTGAAATGTTGTAGTCTAATACCGTGTAGGCTTGAAGTGTTGAAATTACTCAAATAACTGAGAGGGGGGGTGAATCAGTTATTTCTAAAGCTTAAACCATTTTTCAATATTTAAACCCTTATTACTGATTACAGATTTATAGTTATGACAATGCAGCAAGTATAACAGAAGAGATGATGATTGTCAATCACACACACGTGAGAGAGACAGACAAATATTCATTTTTATTTGAGCACCTACTCAAAAGAGGCTACAACATCTGTTTTACAAAATCCTTCTTGTAGAGAGCACCAACCCTCATGTTTTTCTAGCACCCACTAAAATAACATTCTCCAGCTACAACTGAGTGAAAGCACCAACTTCCACTTATACAGGCTTCAACTTGTACAGAGAAGATAATATGTTTTTCCTAGCACCACCCTACCACCCTTGTTTCTCAAATTTAAACATGTTTAGTACAATATGTAGACAAACAGATATAACAATGCATACCAACTCTGTTCTAATCCGTTTCTAGTTTTGCTTATGCACCTTGGTTCCCCTCATTGTCTATGTTCTGGATATTCTTGAAAGAACTCAGATTCCTCTGTCATTCTGCAATCCCCACTTTGACGACAATCCATGCACCAACTTCTCTGCCTGCAGAGAGCGCACTCCTTACAGCTCTTCACACACATCCTTTTATACATATCTGTCATTAAACCCTTTACCTGTTCGTATGCCTGACGGTCCATTTCCATAACTGATCAAACCATTCGATGCCTTACGACAAGCAAAAAATCCAATCGCCGAGTAATCATGAGTTTTTGCAACACATCTTCACCATTTGGCTTCTTCTGCAATTGTCATTTTCTGCAACTCGGCTTCTTTCACATTTTTTCTTTTTCCGCAAATCAAAGTTTATGTAGTCCTGGTTCCGTAGTTCTGGTTCTGCAGTACTGGTTCTGCATCAATCATTCCGTACTATTGATCTTCTTCGAGCTCTCTGTGACCGTTGCTCTAAGAAGAAAATCGGATATGTGATTTTTTCAGATATCATTCCACAATTTCCGCTTTTCGCCTTCCGCACATCCTTTTCTGCAAATTCAATCCGTGTCATCGATTTCTTGTACAACGTTTCCCGATCGTCGCTCTTAGATCCAGTGCGGGATGCGTATCCCGAGTTTTCAACATTTTGTTAAACCACTTCCATACTTTTCCACTTTTCGCCCTCCGCTTGACTTCTTCCGCGCCGTTGATCTCTTGTGCACCCTTTCCCGATCATCAACGAGATGCAGATCACAGGTTTTCAACATTTGTTTGAACAGCTTCCAGACTTTCCGCTTTCCACCTTCTACTTACAAAACTCCTTCCACGTCATCGATTTCTTGTGCACCCTTTCCCGACCGTCGATCTTAGATCCGGTGTGGGATGCGGATCTCGGGATTTCAACATTTGTTTAAACAACTTCCAGATTTTCCGCTTCCACCTTCTGCCTACAAAATTCCTTCCATGTCATCGATTTTTTGTGCACCTTTTTCCGACCGTCAATCTTAGATCCGATGCAGGTTGCGGATCCCATGTTTTCAACATTTGTTTAACCAACTTCCATACTTTCCGCTTTCAGCCTTTCGCCTGCAAAAACTCATTTCGTGTCGTTGATTTCTTGTGGGGGTTCACTCCTGACCGTCGGATCCGTTCATCAGATTACCTTTCAAACTTTGTGGATTTGCTCTTGGTCGTTGATTTCTTGTGCGGGTTCACTCCTGATTGTCGGATCTGTTCATCCGATTACCTTTCATACTTTGCGGATTTGCTCTTGGTCGTTGATTTCTTGTGTGGGTTCACTCCTGACCGTCGAATCTATTCATCTGATTACCTTTCAAACTTTGCAGATTTTCTCTTGACCATTGATTTCTTTTGCGGGTTCATACCTGACCGTCAGATCTGTCCATCAGATTCAGACTTTGCGGATTTGCTCATGACTGTTGATTTCTTTGCGGATTTGCTCCTGACTGTTGATTTCTTTGCGGATTTGTTCCTAAGTCCTCTGCTTATCTGGATCATATGCTTGGAACTATGTTGCCAT
The DNA here is from genome assembly GCA_001517045.1 of Pseudotsuga menziesii. Taxonomy (NCBI): domain Eukaryota; kingdom Viridiplantae; phylum Streptophyta; class Pinopsida; order Pinales; family Pinaceae; genus Pseudotsuga; species Pseudotsuga menziesii. The sequence goes on along the minus strand of LPNX010286155.1, from coordinate 462,603 downwards.
CAATGACAACCAAATCACACTTTGATTTGTTTCCATATGACCGCAAAACCTCCAACATGAAGCACATTGTGTTTTGGATTTTAGAGGCCATTTAAAGCTTTCTTAATTATGTATTTTGATCCACATATGTATTGCACTTGGTGCAATTTTTATATATTCACCCTTACATGGTATATACATGAGGAAGCTTCACATATTTTGTCTCTATTTGTTTGGAATCTTTAAAACAATTTTTTCCCATTAAAACTTTAATACTTTATGTATTTTTTAGTAACCCAAGTCATTAAGTTCAAACCTGTCTGAGTCATGGCTGAGTCCAAGTCCGAGACTGAGTTGACCCTCAGCCGATTCCAACTCCAAGTCCAAGCGTGGGTTTTAAAACATTGGTATAATCATGTTTTTAGAGACCATAATCAGATGGCAGATAAGTTATCTAAGGAAGGTCTCAGAATGGCATTCTGTTGCTAGTCGGCAGCTCTCCCTCGATGACTTCTGATGATTGATATTACTGTCAGTTTTGTTTATATGTCTTTTATTTTGCCTTTGCTGGTTTTGATATGGCAGGTCTATGGCCTGACCCTATACTTAGACTGCTTCTTGTCTGGGCTGTAGAGCACCTTGCTACTCTCAGTGCTCTGCAGCCCGGTACAGAGAAAATGTTGTAATGCGTAACGTTTTGTAATGTTATGTAACATGCCATTTCCATAAAAAAAAGAAATGAAAATGTACATGATGTCAACTTAAACAAAAAAAATATTAAATTATATTGATTTCATCTTAAACTTAAATATATTAAGCACATGATCAAATAGCTTGAGATGTAAAGTTTTTCTTAATGTGTAAAAATTTTAAGATAAAAAAATATTTACACCTCATGATATTAGATCCCTCTAGCTTGAGGTGTAAATTTTATCTGTGTAATAATCTTAAGATAAAAAAATTACATTTCAAGAAATTGGATCACTCTCAGAGCTTGATAGATCCGGGTTTAAGATGGATCTATATTGGATTCTAGAGGCCATTTAAAGCTTTGCTGATTATGTATTTTGTTTCACATATGTATTGCACTTGGTGCCATTTTTATATATTCACCCTTACATGGAAGCTTCACATATTTTGTCTCCATTTGTTTGGAATCTTCAAAATAATTTTTTCCCATTGAAACATTAATACTTTATGTAATTTTTAGTAAACCAAGTCATTAAATTCAAACCTGTCTGAGTCATGGCTGAGTCCAAGTCCAAGACTGAGTTGACCCTTGGCTGATTCCAAGTCCAAGTCCAAGTCCAAGCCTGGGTTTTAAAACATCGGTATAATCATGTTTTTAGAGACCATAATCAGATGGCAGGTAAGTTATCCAAGGAAGGTTTGAACCTACAGGCAAATACTTTTCAGTTGGAAGCATATCAGAACAGCCATGCTGTTGCTAGTCGGCAGCTTTCCCTCAATGACTTCTGATAATTGAGATTACAGTCAGTTATTTTTATATGTCCTTTTTTTTGCCTTTGCTGGTTTTGATATGGCAGTTCTATGGCCTAGCACTATACTTAGACTGCTTCTTGTTTGTTCTTTAAGCACCTGAGGAATGTATTTTCGGTTCTAAAAGGAATAAAAAAAGATACATAACACATGCAAGCTTTTCATTTCTAGAGTATAATGGTTTTGGATTGACACTGATGTACATCAATATATTTTAAAAATTTGCATATTTTTACTATTTTTTCGTTGATATGTTCTTCAACCCAGTGTTCAGAACTTCAGACCAGCTCCAGTAACATATTGAAATAATATGTTGGTGTAGTAGCTGCATGAGGCATCACCTCACAGGTCGGCCCAAGAAAGAATTAAATTAAAATATATTTTGTCATTGCACTATAACAAGTCGACCCCAGTTAAGCAGTCAAGTCGGCCCCAATTAAAAATTAGATTTTCCAGCAAGATAAAGTATAAATAGAAGGGCGCCTCTCCTCATTTGGACATAGCAACAAGACAAGTTCACTCTAGCTAAGAGAGGTTCACTACTACACCTAGGATAAGTATTTTGGGGGTTCTCCACTTTGGAGAAGTTTCTCGTCTTTTCTTGAGGTTTGTGCTACTACTATCTGGATGTACATCAATCTCTATTGGAAGAGGTGTGAGCTCGAGGGAGATAAACAGTTTTGTCTATGGTTGGGAGATGATTATTTTATCATCGTAGTTTAACAAGCTCCACGTTGATTTGTTTTTGTGCTTTGTCATTCTTTTAGTGATCCTAGTGTTACACTGTACCTGTACCCAGTGCACCTTCAGGTGTACCCTAGGGAGAGAGGGCCAATTTTTTCGATCAAGAAGAGTGTTATTGAGAAATGGTGGTCATGGATGGACCCTTTGGTCCTCCTTTATGGGTACTATGGCTTAATGGCACTGCTAAGTACCCTTTATTGGGGATTTTAACCTCAGGGTTGGTGTCCGAGGCCCCTGAGGGGGCTCACCACTAGGTCACATGGCCACATCTCTTGTTTACATGCTCAGGTGGCCTTTGCTTCAGCAGTGAGACCTTTGTCTCCACTCATAGACACTTATGACACCCTCCTGGCTTCTCAGATTGCTAGCGCCTACTCTCCCTAGCCTTATCTCCTCAGAGGAAGACATCCTCCACGCCAGTCCTTTTTGATGCTTTGAGGAGGGCGTTGAAGGATTTTATAGCATTATAGGGGTCGGATGGGGTATAACGCCCTCTCTCCAGCTCACTCCAGCCTTCCGTTTGGAGTGATTCGCTTATTTGAGCGTGTTTTAGCACCTGGGGGTACAAATACCCCTAGTAGCCTACCTTGAGCCTACCTTAGGCCATATTTTATTATTATTTTCTTTTAATTTTAAGTTGACATTTTATAATTTCAAATTGACATGTTTTAAGGCATGTAGGCCTGGATATTTTGTAAAAAGTGAATGTGAGATCATATAAATAGATCCCCTCACTTTCATTTAAAAAAAAAACTTATGGGATAATACACTATGCACTTGTTTTACCCTTGCTAGGGCTCTTTGGATGGATGCGCTCCTCTTAAGGAAGTTTTTATGGGTTGATGCAAGCTTTTTTCTGGTAATTCTTTGGTGAAGTTCTCTGCTTTTGGTAATGCTTTGATTTGTTGGATGAACACGAGCACAAAGAGGTCAGGCTTCTCACCTTTTTGTTTGAATGTTGGTGGATGTGCATATTCAAGTCTTAGTGGTAGCCCTAGTGCTGCACTTTTTCATAGGATAGGCCATTACCTTTCATTCTTGTCACCTTGGCAAACCGAGGCACGCCTCCTAGTGAGGGTTCACTAGGGTTTCTCCTTGGTTTTTCTACGCTAGTTGCTTGACCTAGGAACCCTTCCTCACTAGGTTAGCCATCTGCCTTAGATTCCCTAGGTTGGGTAGGGCTTTTTGCTAGGGTTAGTTCCCTTGGTTTTCACACCTTTTCTCTTCTAAAAAACGTAGTTCTAGGGTTAGTTTAGGATTAGTTTTAGGCAATGTTGAAAAAGTCGGCATCGGCAAAAAGTCGATGAGGGTCCCGAATACAACTTCTCGGCAACATCGACGAAAAAATCAGGAAAAGTCAGCAAACATTAAAAAATACAAAACACATTCATTTTTTCCAGAATTTTAAACATTTAAAGCAACAATAACATCAAATAAACACATTGGAACATAAAAATGGAGAAAGCATTGATATATATCATCATCATGTAGTCATGCCAAATGTAAAATGATACATCAAAGTCGATATTGTATCATGAAACATCATAGTTGTCCAATCAAGGACTCAAAAGTGGATAACCAATACAACTTGACATCACATATATAAATGTATTCGAGGAAAACTAGCATCTAGCTATCTAATATCAATGCTCTCTTCCCGAGTTTTCCATTCATACTTCATATTTTTCCCTACTCCGATGATTAGGTTTATATAAGCTTTTCATAAATGCTTTTTATTTGTCCCTCCATCTTATGACTTAAACCTAATTTTTGAAAGGTATAATTTATTGATTTGGTTGTCAACCATTAAACGTAGTTCTTGTTTTGTATTGGCAATAAATCATAGATGTATTTTTCACTCCTCCCAAATTGAATTTTTGACATGAACCTCACATTTAGCCCTAACTCATCTACCACTTGAAACATTGCTCTGTTTTTCCTACAATGTGCTATGATGATCACTCAAAATATGTTTGCTCAAAAAATTCCCTAATAGTGAAAAAAGTAATTCAATTACCATTGTGATCTTTGATAAACGGATACATATTTTGTATAGATTATCCTTGCATGGTTTGATCTTCAAATACAACAAAGTTTTGAAATATTTATATGGTAGAGGCTATGTCACATGGTTCGAGTTCGAATTCGAGTTTGACGACCTTGAAATTCGATTCGAATTCGATTTTTTTTATGAAGTTCGGGATGAGGTTCGGCATCAGGTTCACCAATATAAAAAATTTCATATATATAATTATATATATAATAAAATATACAATAAAACAAATGAAAAA
>LPNX010286155.1:403466-457684 GCA_001517045.1 Pseudotsuga menziesii | reverse complement strand
CAACGAATTTTTACATGTGAGTAAATAAATTCAAAGTGGCTACAGACCTTGAATTGTCTCCATTTCTTTAAGAAAATGGGAAAAAAATTGTGAACAAAATATAACTTCGAATTTCCAGAATACAAATTGCAATTCCGAGTTTAATAAGAATAGTTCCACATTGCACAGTCCTGAATAGGGTCAGGGTCGTGGAATAATGAGCGGTGTGGACTCCGGAGCAGATGAAAAGGACGGCACAGTGGCACGCGTTCTTGAAATTCGTTTTTGAAATTCGCCAAAAATTCGCCTGAAATTCGCTTGAAGTTCGAGTTCGTTGAGGTTCGATTCGATACGGTTCACCTTGAGGTTCGGCGTTGGAATTCGCCGAACCTAAACAAATTTCGATTTTTTTTTAAAGTTCGGCGAATTTCGAACTCCAAGGATAAAATTCGCCGAACCCTGTGACATAGGGTAGAGGAAAGGTGTTAGTATACAACAAAATGGCTAAAATGGCAAATTTTTGGAAAATTGGCCATTTTAGCAAAAATGGAGATTTTTTGGAAAAAGTCAGGAAAAGTTGGGACTTGCCATTTTTAGCCTTTGCGACTTTTTCGAAAAAGTCGCGACTTTTTGAAAAGTTAAAAAGTCGTGATTTTTTTCTATCCGATTTTTCGGCTTAGGGAAAAAATCGTGACTTTTTAAAAAGTCGACGATTTTTTGGAGAGTTTTTCAACACTGGTTTTAGGTTAATTTTAGGTCTACATTTTTATGCCAAAAACCCTAAAAATCAAAAAAAAATCTCCCTAAAATTTCGGCATCTTTCCCTACAAATTTGCCCTGGCCTCTAAAGCCCAAAAAACCGTAAGGCGGAATTATAGGGAACCCTAAAAATACAAAATTGCAAAAATCTCAAAATTTGCCCTAAAATGTCCTAAAACAGTCCTAATTTTACCCTAAACCTAGCCTTCTTCTCCCTTCTAACCCTTGCTGCCCTTCCTTACCTCAGTTGTCCTTTCTCTTCATCTTCTCACCCTCAGACCCTCCCTTCTAGGACTGCCCTAGGGTCATTCCTTTTACTTTTGGCTCTGCTGCTATAGCAGCAGCTTCCTTTCCTCCTCCCGAGCTGTTGTAGCTGCCTCCCTTTACCTCTCGGTCAGCCTACTGTAGGGTGCTAACACACGTTCACCTTGGTACCATACAGGGATGCCCTTTACACTGGCAGCCCTCCTATTTGCCTACACATTGACCTTCCTAGCACCTGCACACAACAGCTGACAAAAGGTTAATATTCACATGTAACAAGTTTGGATTATGAAAATGACATGAACACTTAGCATTAATACTTTATTGTGGTACTGTATGTGCATACTTTGACATGATATAAACTCTGGAATCCACCATCCTGCTGTCTTAATTTGTCTTTAAATACTGTTACGTTTTGGATGATATATATTGACTTGTCTTGACATGATCGTATACATTATTTATGCTAAGCCTATAGTGAATTACTCAAACAACTACTGCTACCATGATCAACGGGATGCCGCACTTAGATATACAGTCTGCTAAAAATTACACATCCACATTTACTGCATACTTTCTTGTTGGTTAGTTAATGCACACATTTGTATGCAATATGCAACCTTATTGAACTTTCTAATGACATGCTTATGTACACCTGCATACACGCACAAAAGTCAGGTCTAAACATATGATAAATAGTGTTCATTTCTTGACATAAGAGGATAATTGATGCTGCTATGATTCGTCTTTAATCCTCATATGATAACGCTGCATTTATGACTGTTATTATAGTGCTGTAAATGACTGATGCATACTGCAGTATGGGTGTTTTATACTAGTATTTGATGAAATGCTTATGATTGTAAGTCACTCTTAGATGATAACTCAAAAGTACTGATAACATTTGCTTCTTAACATTGCGCACAGCAAGTAATTGGTTTATTAGACCCTCCATATTGTTATGATATTGTGAGACTTGTATTGGTCACTTGTTTGTCATTTAGTAAACGCATTGTTAAAGAGAACTTGGTGGATAAACTTATACACCTCACATCCTTACATAGTGCATCCTCTCCACTTATTGACTTGACTCAATTAGGCACTGGTCATTAACAACCTCGAAAGAGGTATTCTTTGGTGTTTTAGTGTCTCTCCAGAGTCGAATTAGGGCTATCCCCTAGGAGGCTTAGGCTTCCAAAGCAGTTGGGAGAAGTTGACTAAGGTGACAGCGGTCACTTCCTCCTCATATGCTTGCCGGTGGTTTAAGTTGCCATTTCAACCGGTAACACCTGGTTATATTGCTAAAAAATCTAACATGGTATCAGAGCAATGCTAAAAGAAGCCATTGCCAGAAAATAGGGCTCCACATTTTGGAGTGATTTCTACCTCGGACGATCTTGAAAGGAGCATAGAGCAACTCGCCCTTAGAGGCACATCTTTCCGTGGAGGCTAATTTCTGATTGGTGAAGATTTAATGTTTGACCTAATACTGTCGTGTTCAAGACCTAGGGCTTCCACATTCTTGTTGTTATGTCCACAATTTTGGCTTGATTTAACCTTTCTCCAACTCGCCTCAATAGGGCGCATCTATCTGTGGATTCAGTTTTGCAAGAGACCATACTTCAAATTTGGCCTAGCTCTATGCTAGGGTTTATGGTCCAATTTTGCAGTCAAGATGATTGGCATGAAGGTTGAAGATAGGCTTAATGTTTGACCTAATGCTGTCGTGTTCAAGACCTAGGGCTTCCACATTCTTGTTGTTATGTCCACAATTTTGGCTTGATTTAACCTTTCTCCAACTCGCCTCAATAGGGCGCATCTATCTGTGGATTCAGTTTTGCAAGAGACCATACTTCAAATTTGACCTAGCTCTATGCTAGGGTTTATGGTCCAATTTTGCAGTCAAGATGATTGGCATGAAGGTTGAAGATAGGCTTAATGGGACTTCCAATTTCAGCTCATGGAAGTCTAGGGTTCTTCTTAAAAAAAATGACCTTTTGAAGTTTGTGAATGAGAAAGTTCCAAAACCAAAAGAGAAAGCTAAGAAGACTCGATGGAGGAACAATGATGAAAGTCAAGCCCTTACATATCATGTCAAGAAAGGAAAAGGTAAAGGCAGAAAGTTTCATGACAAGAAAGACAAAGGTGAAAGATCAAGTCCTATTCCAAATCAAAAGAAGAAGGATCTTTAACGCATCCAATGCTACAAATGCCATAAATACGGACACTATGCCAAACATTGTCATGCCTCAAATAAAAGGAAGCATGAAGCCTCAACTGCAAATGTCGATGAAGACAAATCTGACAAGAAGCCAAAGAATGAGGATCATACCGAGTTCTGCTAGTACTCCCCCATGTTGAGGTGATGATATAAAGATCCAGGCAACGATGGACTCCCAACAAGAAGATGAGGATCAGTGGACTCTCATGATTCCTACAAGGAGGTAGTGGGAGCCCACCCACAAAACAATAAAAGATAGGTAATTGGATTTATTGCTCTTATAGATTAGATTTGTTTGAACATATTTTTTATATGCAGATCTATATTCCTAGAATTAGGAAGTTTGTTGAGCATATGATATATTTTTTTTTATTTGATGAATAGTAGACTCATGTGGTATTCGATATGTAACATGATTGTTTAAATAGCCCGTAACGTTGCACAACATTACATGAACCCATCTAGGATGACATCTACTTCTAACATGCTTAGAGTACTGCACGCTCTTGATGGTATGTTATAATGGAGATAGAAAACATCCAGATAGTAACCATGTGTGTTGCATTGTAGCATTGGCTAAGATGCCTACATACCTGAATGAACTATTGTCAATGCATTGGATCAATTTATTTATGCCATGTCGCTAACCATCTGACATGATTTGACTTGTAGGGAAAATACCATATGATATCTCCTAGAAGAAAAGGATGATGAGACTAGATCTGAAGGACAAGTGATATCGTTGACATTCAGAAAGAACGGATGGATTGGAAGCAGGAAGCTTCTAGGAGCGTGACTCAACCTAGGAAGAAGGATGACTTCCGATCGAAACAATTAAATGGAAGTCACGATTGATCAGTAGTAACAACAAATAGATGAGGACCAAATACATCCATATATGTGTGGATACATTACCCACAAACTAAGAGGATCTCATGTAGAGATTGGTGATTGGGAGCAGAAGGCTCCAACGGATGTCGATCCCTCTACTACAGATATTCGCTTGTTCAATATCCAGTTAGAGTCATAACAAATGTATTAAGTATGATATTCCTGGAGGACAAGAGATCCCACTATACAAACCGTTATGAGGATCCTTGATGTACCTAATTGTCACCAGGATGGACGCTTTAGCCATAGAGGGAGCAAGATGCTTAGATGCAAAAGGAGGAGAACGCTCCAGCACAGAGGGAGGACTCCTAAATAACCCTGTGACAGGGTGGGGAAACCAGTCCCTTAACCCTCTCCCATGCAGGTGCATGAATTTAGTCATGTGACTTGTTATCCTATTTTATTTGCATTTCATTTCGACGAAAAGGGCAGGACAAATATGTCTACCCCGATATTTTTGATGCCTCTGTTAGATGACATGTGTGCAAGACTATAGTTTCTCAGAGGACTCTATGAGCAGCATTCTCTCGATCACTCTGTGAGGAGTGAGGAAATCCCTCGGACATCCAGAGATAGGATGGATAGAAGCCAATGCATGCTTCATCCATTCTCTCGATCACTTCGAAAGAAGTGAGGAGATCTCTTGAACATCCTGAAAAAGGATGGAGAGGCTAGCGCACGCTGGTACATATGTATGGACTATGGTTGGATCCATGATTATACCGTTGCTAAGAGGGAAGGCTGAATTTGTGTGAACATCTGTGGGCAAGAATTCTGTGTGAACACATGTGAACTATGACGGTGATTCTGTGTGAACACCTATGGACGGTGACGGTGATTCTATGTGAACTCCTAAGTCCTATATAAACACCTGTGTTGTTGTAAATGTAGCTTTGAAACATCTTCATTGTATTATTTGTATTATTATTATTATATTTTATTGTACTTCTATCATACCTCCTTTCGGGGATGTTTTCCCTCCGATCGTAAGGTGTCATTATTGTAATTGGTCATGTAAAGAGTCGAGGTAAAACCTATGTTGTAAGTTAGGGCAATAGTCCCCAAAAGAATATTGTAAAATGTATTTTTTGAGTCCCCCTACAATAGGCCGGCCTAATAGGGTACAGAAGTCAGCCTTGTTAGACCAAAAGGTCACACACTTGATTAGTATAAATAGGGAGGCGCCCTCCCTCATTTGGACACACTGCAAGCTCAAGGAAGAGAAAGACAAGTTCACTAGTGAAGAAGAAGAAGAAACAACAGAAGACATCTTATTTTTGAGTTTTCTATCTTTGTCTGACATTGTACTAAGTGACGAATCTATACTGAAGTAGTTGTTGGGTTTTCTCCCTTGCGGTTTCCCAGGATAAAATTCTTGTTCCTTTCTTTTGTGGTGTGCTTTTGTTATCTTTTAGTGATCCTATTGCATATGGTTATGATGTTATGATGCTAAATATTTCAAGACCTTGAATAATCATTAAAATCTAACATAGTATCAGAGCCACCCTGAAAGAAGGCACTGTGCAACCAAAATACTACTACAACTGCAGCTACTAGAGATTAGGGTTTCGTGCTTGAAAAACCCTAGAAGGAAAAATCTAGACATCTTGGCATTTTCGCTATAACTCAAATTTGGAGAAGGCTCAGGCGCTGAAACTTGGACAATCCAAAGATGAAATCTTGATGCACCTTTTATATGAGTTTCAGCCTCAGACTCGATATACTTCAAGAGATATGATCCCTCTAAAATAGGGTTTCCGCCTCTTCCATAATTCAGTCTTAAACAGGTGACCTAGGGAGAATTGCTATATCTCAGGCTAGGAATATCCAAATTAAATTTAGTAAGATGTTGCAGATAAGGCACAGACTTTAGTTTCTGTGATGTGAGTTTCAGACCTCGAAGTTGAAACAGTGACACGAGCCAATTCATACAAGTTCGCTATACTGAACCAATCCATAAACAAGTCAACTTGGGAAACTTAGCATGAGTTCCGCTTGGTGAATCCAATATTGCTCTAACCTGTGGGGTTGGAAAGAAGAGAAATCAGGCTACCTCGGGACGAAGTTTCAGACCTTGAGGAGAAGAAATTTCGAAGATACATTATAATTAAGACAGGACATTGCGGGAAGGAACTAGCGCATCAAGTTTTTGGAGTTTCCTAACAGAATTTGGAAAAGGACCTCACTGGACAACTCGCCTCAAGGAGGAACATCTTTCTATCCAGACAGAAGTTCAAGATTCCAAATTTGGAAAATCAGGGTTTCTCTATGGAACCCTAGGTCATCTAGATCCAGAATCAGCTTGGGCATCTCAAATTGGTAACATCTAATTCCTTACTATTTCCATTTGAGGTTCTCATATCAAGATGATGAATCACACCAAGGTTGAGGATAAGCTTGAAGGAGCAGATAACTTTCGATCATGGAAATATAGAATCTCTCTCATTCTAAAAGAGAATGACTTGGACAAATACATCAATGAAGAGGTTCCAAAGCGAGAGGGAGAAGAGGCAGAGGCAAACCACAAAAAGAACATGATAAGAGCTAAAAGGATTATTGCAAACTCCATCAAGGAAAAACCTCATCCCTCATGTATCATCATTGAAGACTCCTAAGAAGATGTTCGATGCTTTGACTAAGCTATTTGAAGGAAAGAACATCAACCGGAAGATGACCCTGAGGAATCAACTCAAGAATGTGAAGATCCCACATTCATACACCATTCAGTCTTACTTCACAAGGGTTTCTCATATCAAGGAACAACTAAAGGCCATTGAAGAAAATGTTGAAGAAGGAGAGATCGTGATGACCACCTTGAATGGACTTCCACTCAAGGGATATGCGCCAGAAAGAAACTAATCAAGTTTAGCAAACTGTGGGAGGAATGCACTCAAGAAGAAGCTCGATTAGTATCAAGAGAAGAGAAGATGGGAGCAAGTGATGATCAAGCTCTAACAACTCAGGCATAGATCTAGGAGTCCACCCACCAAACAAACAAAGATAAGTGCTTAAATTGTCATTTTCTATATATCTAGTTACTTAAATGATATTGTTTAGTTGTGTACATGTTGAAGAAAATCAATGACATTAACATGAATATTTCATTCACACATTCTATCAAACACTTGAATGTCTAGGGTTAATGATTAAAAATTTACTCTTAAACTCGAAATAAAAACCACCATATTCAAGATCTTCTCAATACTGAAGTATCCATTCACACATGAAAACACAGATGCTTTGGTCAACAGACCGGGCAAAACCCCAACTCTGGGGAAAACCCTAAGAAGAAGATTTTTCATTAAGAAGAGCAGAAATTTCAATACACTAAAATTAATCTTTTAAACCCTCACGGGCAAAATTATCCAATTCTGAAATAGCAGCAAAATAACTCAGAAACAAAAATTATCACAAAATCTGAGCCAACCTCGAAATTCGTGCCTAAAAATTGTTGTATGTACGGACTATATGGTATGTTGTACTTTTCTGCCTCAATTTATGTGCCCATTTGTGCTGTAATTAATGTTGTACTGTCAACATTTAATGTGGTTGTACTTTTCTTAGGATTCGAGCCACTTTCTTGGGAATCGAGCCCACACGTGCAACTGCAATAAATGCCTAGGTACGGCTGCTACAGGGTGCCTAGGGAATCATGTTGCTCCTTTCTCTTGAAAATCGTGCCCTTCTCTTGGCTCCCTTCTTGGTCTTCAATCTTCTTCTACTCCTCTAATGGTGATTTTTTTAATTTGTCCTCAACCCTAATTTTGTACTTCAAATTTCATAACTACCTCATCTAACCAATTTGATCTAATGGTTCAGATGCTTTTACAAAATCTAGGGTCATCACTTAATGCACCCTTATTTAATAATAATTCACTTTAATTATTAAATACTTTTTAAGTGAGACCCAATACAATAAAGTATAAAACATCATAAATTTATACATAAGTCACTTTTATATATAAATGTACATAAGGAACAAATTACATGTCATCTTTATCACACCACACTCAAAAACATAAAGAGGACCTTCAGAGTTAACTTTTCAACACTCCCTCTTAACGAGGAAGGTCCACATCTCCATCTCTAACCCTTGCAACAGCTCCCTCCTGCTCTCGAATCAATCTCGGAAACAGATGCTCTGCCTTTGTTGAATTTTCTTTAAAATTGTTTATATGATAACTTTAAACAATTAGCCACTAAAAGATCACTGAAAGAACAACATGCACAAAAACATAAGTACACAAGAACACAGATATTTTCCTCGGGGAAACCACAAGGAAGAAAACCCCGCAAAACTTCCTCTGCTAGAACTCAACCAATGCAATGTAAGACTCAAACAGCAGCTTCTTCCTTCTCTTTCTTGAGCTACCACTTCTCTCTCTTGCTAAGAACAGCTTGAGTGAGTGAGCAAATGAAGGGAGGCGCCTCCTATTTATATTCTTTTGTTGACTTGACCTCCTACTTAGTGGGGCCGACTTCAATAGCTGCCAGGGCCGACTTGTCAAACTGGACATCACAAATAGCATTTATTATAATGACACTTGGGTACTAATGACCCGACTTACATCTGGAGATTTACATTGCTTCTTTTAAAGACTTTGACAAGACCAAACTCATCTCCCTAGGGAAGAATACAATATTACTTGGAATATCTTCTGAAGTTACAATAAAATTAACACTCCCTCTTAACTAGGAAGGTATTCAACATCTGCTACTACAATTATACAACTGTCTGGTGAGACTCTATATGTCATAGAAAGTTTTGGAGCACTTGTCTAACATCTTCATCATCAATCTCAGCTGGAACATCTTCTGTAATCTTCATCTTCAGTATCTTCTTTAACATCTTCTATTTGTCTTTGCCATCTTCTGAATCTTCTTCTTATAATCTTTGTCTTTCATACATTCTCGAACATCTTCTATTTGCCATCTACTGGATCTTCTTCTTGTAGTCTTTACAACTTCGATCATCTTTTATTTGTCTTCTACTTGAATCAACTTCTGGACCTTCTTCTATAACATCAAAATGTGAATACTGAATCTTCTTCTGTCACATTAGTATGTGAATACTGAATCTTCTTTGTTCCTACTATCTGCAACATCTATGTAAGGATATTGACAACATCAACAATCATCATCAACTTGTTAGTACTAAAGACTCAATCATAACTCATGCTAGAGCATTATCTACATAGTCAGCATAGAGATGCAGGAACATCGACATCATCATACTATAATCATCAGTGTATCATTACTGATACGGACTCAATCAATCATTGATCAAGAAGCAAACAGACATCTCAATAATAACAGTATAATTATTGATAACAATCATCATATCAAACAATCATCAAACATGACATCAATCATCAACATCTTAGTAGTATGTCAATACTACATCAATCATCAAGCCTTTCAGTGATCAACACCGACTAACAGTATAGTAATACTGTAACAACCATCAAGCATCTCAGTAGTCATCAACAATCAGTATAGCAATAATGAAACATCTATCAAGCTTTTCAACAGTCAGCAACAATCAACAATATAGCAATACTGTATCAACTATCAAGCATCTCATCGATCATCAATCAATATAACAATACTGAAACATCTATCAAGCTTTTCAGCAATCATCAACAATCAACTGTATAGCAATATTGAGGATACATCTTGCCCTTCATCTTCTTCGAAGCAGCATCACGATGAGTTATCTGGTAGATCCATCCGAGCATTTTGTCTAACTTACTAACTCTTTCGAGCCAAACAAGCCTAGTTAGACAAATGGATCTCCCTGGGGACCAAACAAGCCTTGTCTGGCTTACTAACCCTTTCGGGCCAAACAAGCCTAGCCAGACATACTAATCCCCCTAGGATCAACAGGTCTTTAGTCTGGCTTACTAACCCTTTCGGGCCAAACAAACCTAGCCAGACATACCCTCCCCTAGACTGACCTACTCACCACTGCATCCAACATCTGTTGTCACTCCCTCTTTCGAGAGAGGTCCTTCCAGACCAGACCAAGCCTGTCTCGAAAGTATTCAAACTTTACACGAGCCAGAGGCTTCGTCAACACATCTGCTACTTGTTCCTCAGTGGGAACATACTTGAGCTTTACAGCTCCCTTCTGCACCATATCCCGTATGAAATGATATTTGATCTCAATGTGTTTTGACTTATCATGAAATACAGGATTCTCTATCATCTTGATACAACTCTGATTATCACAAAGGATATCAGTGACATCTACCTCTGCATCGAATAATCCTAACAACATTTTTCGAAGCCATACTGTTTCACTGCAGGCTGAACATGCTGCAATATATTATGCCTCGGCTGTGCTAAGTGGAATACTAGTCTGCTTTCTACTGAACCAAGAGATCATGCCAAATCCCAAACTGAAACAACATCCTAATGTACTATTTCTATCTTTGGCACTTCCACCCCAATCTGAATCTACATATCCATGCAACTTGATCTCTCCACTAGATGTATATCTCAGCCCATAATCTAAAGTTCCCTTTAGATACCTCATCACATGCTTTGCACCAATTAAATGAATGTGTTTAGGATTCACTATATACTGACTCAATGTGTTTACTGCAAAACATATATCTGGTCTGGTATTGGTGAGGTACATCAACGAACCAATGATCTGTCTATATAGTGTGACATCGACAGCTTCTAAGGTGTCATCATTCAATAACTTCAAACTAGTAGTCATTGGAGTGGTCATCGCTTTGCAATCTAGTATTCCAAATCTTTTCAAGATTTCAACAGTATACTTTCCTTGATTTAGAAAAATCTCATCTGAATGTTGCCATACTTCAAGACCTATAAAGTAGTGCATCATTCCAAGGTCCTTCATTTCAAATTCTGCAACAAACCTCTTCTTACATTCGATTATTGACTTATCTCAACCTGTCAAGAACAGATCATCTACATATAGTAACAAAATTAAAATTCCATCTTCATCAACCTTGTAGTAGAGGTTGGAGTCTGCTTTACTCTTGGTAAAGCCTAGGCTCATTAGGAATCCATCGATCCTTCCATACCATGCTCTGGGTGCTTGCTTTAATCTATACAATGCTTTCTTTAGTCGACATACATGAGTCTTCTGATCATTTATCTCGAATCCTTGTGGTTGTTCGATATAGACTTCTTCTTCAATTATTCCATTTAGGAATGTCGTATTTACGTCCATTTGATGTAGCTTCCATTTCATGTTGGAGGCCAAGGCAATAACAATCCTTATAGAGGTATATCTTGCTACTGGGGAAAAAGTCTCTTCATAATCAATTCCCTCTTTCTAAGAGAATCCTTGGGCTACAAATCTGGCTTTATATTTTTCTATACTTCCATCTGTTGAGTGCTTAGTTTTGAATATCCATTTAGAGGATACCAGTACCACTGACTTATCCTTTGGTCTAGATACTATTTCCCATACATCATTCTTCGACCATTGCATCAGCCCACTCCTTTTGTTTTATTGCTTCTTCAAAATAAGATGGTTCTTTATCAACTAGATCACTCGTCAAAGCCATGTAGCTGGGGTATGTCCTTGGCTTCTTCCTTTCTCGAATGGCTCCTTCGGGAGCACCAAGTCTTTTTGCTTCTTCAATTGCTTCATGAGCCCAGGCAGGTTTTCTCTTTCGAGAAATCAGTTCACTTGGTAAATCTTCAGGTAGCTGGGGTTCAGTTACATCATGATCTTCAGGTATCGGGTCTTCTTCTTCAACTCTGACTTCTTTAGGACTTTAAATAGTATTGGGAGTTTCATGCTCCTCTTCATCTTCCTTGTCTTTTCTTGATTTCTTGAAAGCTAAATCTTCATCAAATGTAACATCTCTGCTAAGCTCAATTTGACAGTACCCAGGGATATATATTCGAAAGGCTTTTGATTTTTCACTATATCCTACGAACAATCCTTTCTTCCCTGAAGGATCTAATTTTGATCTTTTCTCCTTGGGAATATGAATGTATACAGGACAACCAAAAATCTTAAGATGACTTACCTCTGGTCTTTCCCCGGAGAACATTTCTTCTGGAGTTTTGTTTCCAAGAGCACTGTGAGAGATTCGATTCTGAACATATATTGTTGTTCGTGCTGCTTCTGCCCATAGGTACATTGGGAGATCTTAAACATGGATCATGGAACATGGATCGACCTAAGCCTCATCTACTTGCTCATCTACACCACACTGGACTAGTTGAGCTCCTACCAGTACTCTGGAGAAAATTACTCTCCTCATCAAAAGAAATGTAAATCACATGTCAATCAGGTGCATCTTCTGCCCCATCCTCTGACTCTGACAGCCACCCACCTGTGCCTAGACACACAACACTTCTTCTGCACTTTTTTTTATACTGTGAAATATAATCTTGAACCCTACTTCAATTCAGCTCTGATACCATGAAAAAAATCAATGACATTAACATGAATATTTCATTCACACGTTCTGTCAAACACTTGAATGTCTAGGGTCAATGATTAAAAATTTACTCTTAAACTTGAAATAAAAACCACCATATTCAAGATCTTCTCAATATTGAAGTATCCATTCACACATGAAAACACAAATGTTTTGGTCAACAAACCGAGCAAAACCCCAACTCCGAGGAAAACCCTAAGAAGAAGATTTTTCATTAAGAAGAGCATAAATTTCAATACACTGAAATTTATCTTTTAAACCCTCACAAGCAAAATTATCCAATTTTGAAATAGCAGCAAAATAACTCAGAAACAAATTATCTCAAAATCTGAGCCAACCTCGAAATTCGTGCCTGAAAATTGTTGTATAGACTGCTGTACTTTTCTGCCTCAATTTTTGTGCCCACTTGTGATGTAATTAATGTTGTACGATCTGCATTTAATGCAGTTGTACTTTTCTTGGGATTCGAGCCACTTTCTTGGGAATCGAACCCACATGCGGCTGCAATAAATGCCCAGGTATGGCTACTACAGGATGCCTAGGGAATCATGTTGCTCCTTTCTCTTGAAAATCGTGCCCTTCTCTTGGCTCTCTTCTTGGTCTTCAATCTTCTTCTACTCCTCTGATGGTGAGTTTTTTAATTTGTCATCAACCCTAGTTTTATACTTTAAATTTCATAACTACCTCATCTAACCAATTTGATCTAATGGTTAAGATGCTTTTACAAAATCTAGGGTCCTCACTTAATGCACCCTTATTTAATAATATGTCAACTACTAAAACAATCTTTAAGCAGATGAACACAATAAAAAATTTTAAAGTATAAAAACACATTCACTTTATTTACATAAATGTCACTTTGTGACATAAATACATAAGGACAAAAATTTTCAAGTCCTCTCATCACACCCACACCAAAAACATGGGAGGACCTTCAGAGTTATAATTTCAACACATGTTTATGTTTAGTTGATGTATTATGCATGTTTGAGTGTCTGCATTTATGAATATTATACGACTAACTTGCATGTGATGGGTAAGTAGCCTATGGTGTTGTACAACATTCCATTGCTACTTATCTAGAATGAAACCTCTTTGCTGACATATTGGGAGTAGTGGACACTCTTAATAATGTTCTAGTAGAGATGGAAGGCATCTAGAAAGTTACTGTATGTATACGGGATATGTATAAATGTTGCACTGGCTAAGATAGTTACATGACTGTGTGACATATGTCTTTGTGCATAAGAACTTGTCATTATTAATATGTTTTGAAAAATATGAAATGTTTCTAATCGTGCAACTGAACTTGACTTGTAGGAAGGATTGTATGCAATCACCTATAAGACAAGAATGATGAGACTTGTTCCGAAGAACAAGTGATGATGATTCAACCATAACACTCAAAGAAGGTTCACTACAACAAAGTACATGCAGAGGAACTTGATATGACCGAGCCATAAAGACCTATAGATCCACCTCAAGATGCGAACACCCACAAGAGAAGACCAGCTTGGGCACAAGAGATCATCCAAGATGAAGAAAAGTATGGTGCTCTAGACGAGACTTCCAGAGAAAGTAAGAGGCCTCAGACACACTCCAGTTATGTGGCATTGTTGTGTGACATCATTGATGCAGATCCTTCCAGCTATGAAGAAGCAGCCAAGAAGAAAGAATGGAAGGAGGCTATGATCGAAGAGTAGCAGTTGATCATGGAGAATGATGTCCAAGATGCGATTCTGAGACCTAAAGGAAAGTCTGTAGTGTCTTCCATGTGGATCTACAAGATCAAGCATGCAACAAAGGAGGCTACCTGTCACTCCAGTGCAGAATGACCTGATGCAAAAGAAGGATGGTGTTCCACTTCAGAGGGAGTGACTACAGTAGATCTCAAAGTTCGAGAATCTTGACATGATTCTTGGGATTAGAGGTGTGGCCTAATCCAGAGGAGATTTTCCTTAGCTAAGGAAAATATGTGGTCGAGATGTTGGATTGCAAGGCTACACTGATGGCATCAATCTTGAAGTTGCTGCGTGATCCTACTTTAGAGGCAGTTGATGCCACAGTCTATAGGCAGATGATTGGTTCGTTGATGGCGAGCATGAGGCCAGATATATGCTTTGCAGTGAATACCTGGAGCCAATACATGGTGGAGTCCAAACGTATTCACATGGTTGCGGCAAAGCACATGCTAAGATACCTAGAGGGTACAAATGAGTATGGCCTCACATATGCAAGAGATTAGAAGATCTGCCTGCAAGATATGTTGACTCTAATTGGGTTGGTGGTGCTACAAATAGGAAGAGCACTTCAGGGTGTTGCTTGAGCTTGAGGTCTGGCATGATTTCTTGGTGCAACAGCAAGCAAACGAGCATAGCATTGAGTACAGCTGAGGGAGAGTATATTGCAACTTGTTCAACAAGTTGTGAGGCGATGTGGCTTCAAAACTACTTACGGGACCGTTTGATGTCGAGTTAGAGAAAACTTGTGTGTCGTAGCACATCGAGATCTGATATCACTATATCCGGGATATGGTGCAGAGAGGAGCAGTGAAGCTCCAATATGTTGCGACGGACGAGTAGATAGTCAATGTCTTGACCAAGCCTCTAGCGAGAGTGAAGTTGGAATACTTCAGGGATAAGCTTGGAGTTGCAGATCCGTGTCCATGGCAAGAAGAAAGTCTTAGATGGTGCTAGGCTTGCATTCAGTATGAAACAGGACTGACCCTGCAAAGACATCCAGTATGAAACAGGATTGGCTCTGTGAAGTCCTAGATGGTGTTAGGCCTGCATTCAGTATGAAACAGGACTGACCCTACAAAGATCCACATTCAGTATGAAACAAGACTGACCCTGCGAAGACACCCAGTATGAAACACGATTGGCTCTGTGAAGTCCTAGATAGCGCTAGGCCTGCATTCAATATGAAACAGGATTGACCTTGCAGAGATCTGCTTTCAGTAAGAAACAGGACTGACCCTGCAAAGACATCCAGTATGAAACAAGACTAGCTCTGTGTGAAGTCTTAGATAGTGCTAGGCCTGCATTCAGTATGAAACAGGACTGACCCTGCAGAGATCTGCATTCAGCATGAAACACGACTGACCCTGCGAAGGAATCTAGTATCAAAAAGGATTGGCACTGCAGAGATCCGCATTCATTATGAAACATGACTAACCCTGCAAAGGCATCCAGTATGAAACAGGACTGGCACTATACGAGGTACATCCAGCATGAAAAAGGGTTGGCACTATACAAATATGTTGATGAAGCCCTAGATGGATCTAGGTCTACATCCGGCATGAAAAAGGGTTGGCTCTGTAGAACTTTTGAGGACGTATAGATTCAAAAGATGTCACTAGTCAATGGTCAACGAGATGAGAGTTGTTGTAGCCGTGATGATGATCCAGAGTGATGATGATCCAGTAATGATGATGTCCAAAGATTGTGTCTAGTTGTGGTGATGACTGGGTCGAAAGAATACCTTCCTTGTTAAGAGGGGGTGTTGTTGTAAATGTAACTTCAAAAGATATTCTTCATTGTATTATTTGTATTATTATTATTATAATTTATTGTACTTCTATTGTACCTCCTTTCAGGGATGGTTTCCCTCCGATCAGAAGTTGTCATTTAATGTAATTGGTCATGTAAACAGTCGAGGTAAAACCTCTGTTGTAAGTCGAGGCAAAACCTCTGTTGTAAATCGAGGCAATAGACCCCAAAAGAATATTGTAAAATGTATTTTTTGAGTCCCCCTATGATAGGTTGGCCCAGTAGGGTCCAGAAGTCGGCCCTGTTGGACCAAAAGGTCACACACATGATTAGTTTAAATAGGGAGGCGCCCTCCCTCATTTGGACACACTGCAAGCTCAAGGAAGTTCACTCCAAGGAAGAGAAAGACAAGTTCATTGGTGAAGAAGAAGAAGAAACAGTGGAAGACATCTTATCTTTGGGTTTTCTATCTTTGTCTGACATTGTACTAAGTGACGAATCTATACTGAAGAATTTCTTGGGTTTTCTCCCTTGTGGTTTCCCAGGATAAAATTCTTGAGTCTTTTTTTGTGCTGTGCTTGTCTATCTTTCAGTGATCCTATTTTCATATGGTTATGAAGTTATGATGCTAAATGTTTTAAGATCTTGAATAATCATTAAAATCTAACATTATGGACAATGATTGTGATTCTATGTGAACTCGAGTACTGTGTGTGTGAACACTTGTGGACACCTGTGGACGGTAACGATGATTTTGTGTGAACTCCTGAGTCCTGAGTGAACACTTGTGGATGGTCATTCCGTGTGAACAACCGAGTTCTGTGTGAACTTCGGATGATTCTATGTGAATACTTGAGTTCTGTGTGAACTCCGGATGATTCTGTGTGAACATCTTGTCCTGTGTGGACTGAAGTCCTGTGTGGACTGAGGTCCTGTGTGAACCGATATGAGTTCTATGTGAACTCCACATGATTTTGTGTGAACACCTGAGTTCTGTGTGAACTCCGGATGATTCTGTGTGAACATCATGTCCTGTGTGGACTGAGGTCCTGTGTTAACCGATATGAGTTCTGTGTGAACTCCAGATGATTCTGTGTGGACTATATGGTTCTATATGGACCGATATGAGTTTTGTTGGAATCACTAGGTTGGTTCCCAGCAACCCTTGTGGTTGGGAGACTTGTCACTGGGTTGGTGCCCAACAACCCTTGCGGTTGGGAGATTTCTGAGTTGTGCCCATTGTCCCTTGAGGTTGTAGCACATGTGGACATGATGAAAATCTAACATAAAGTTGTAGCCCTTGTGAGTTCTCATATGATTGTAGTCCTTGTGGATGTTATGAGGTGTTAGCCCAGGTTGCAGCCCATAATGTGGTGACAACTCGAAAGTGGTTGTAGTCCTCGTGAGTTCCTTGGGTTGTGCTAAGGCATGTTAAGCTAGTGCATGTCCCCCAATGAATTGGGTTGACCTGAGGCATGTTGATTTGGTGCATGTTCCTCGACGAACTAGGTTGACCTGATGCACGCACAAGTAACTTCCTGATGTACTAGGCAAAGTTGTGGAGCCAGTGCATGTTTTCCGATAAACCGGATTGAGCTGCCACAAGAAGATTGGTTTGTAGATACTTCTCAACGAACTGAGATTGTGTTGGAAGACCTTCCTTATGATATAGAGATGTTCAAAAACAACCGTGATGTACTAATGATATCCAGATGTGTTCCAATATGATAACTGTGATGATGCCTCCCTGGCTAAGAGGGAGTGTTGGTGTAGTAGCTGCGTGAGGCATCACCTCACAAGTCGGCCCAAGAAAGAATAAAATTAAAATATATTTTTTTGTTGCACTATAGCAAGTCAGCCCCAGATAAGATAAGCAGTCAAGTCGGCCCCAATTAAAAATTAGATCTTCCAAAAAGATAAAGTATAAATAGAAGGGCGTCTCTCCTCATTTGGACACATAGCAAGAAGACAAGTTCGCTCTAGCTAAGAGAGGTTCGCTACTGCAGCTAGGAGAAGTATTTTTGGGGTTCTCCAATTTGGAGAAGTTTATCTTGTCTTTTCTTGGGGTTTGTGCTACTATCTAGATGTACATCAATCTCTATTAAAAGGTGTGAGTTCAAGCGAGACAAATAGCTTTATCTATGGTTGGGAGATGATTATTTTATCATCGTGGTTAAATAAGCTCCACATTGATTTTGTTTCTGTGCTTTGTCATTCTTTTAGTGATCTTGGTTATATTGCTACAAAACCTAACATAATAGACGCACATAAATCACAAAATCTAAAACATGAACCATTGCACTTCCAAAATATTTATAACGAGGAGAAAACATAAAAATGTGGATCTACTAATAGGGAAAGACATAGATTCTAGTTTGCTCAGATTCAGAAGATGTTGAACAAATGGATGCTTTTACTCAAGAATCTCAGCATTCGGATACTAATGCCATTCCCCGGTTTGATTTCTCATGTATTTCTGTACTTTGCTATTAGGACAGTTTGTTAAAATTTATAGTAATACAAAATTTCTGACTCTCTGGAGAAAGCTACTCTTCTGGATTACTGTAATTAAGCCAATCATTGACATGGTACCTCTGAAAATCTTTGGAAAACTTTGTACCAATTGCTGAATTTAGTCAGCGTTTATAATACAACTTCATCCGCTCTTTAAAAAAAATAGGGAAGGACATTAAAAGAGGAATGAGGAATTTGAGGCAGGACACCTGGTTTGTGGCTCAGGGAAAAATGTTTATTCTCTCCGTGAAAACCGTATAACATTAAGGGGAGATCAAGAGGAGCACGGGCTATGGTAGACTACACGTACATGTAAATCCCAGAATTAATTTACCTCTCTCCGTGAGAAAAATCCTCTCTCGATGAGAAACATGATCACTGTTAAACCGAGACAGGATCAAAAAGAACACCAAGGCTATAGAAGCCTGGAGATGCAATTAAATTATCTTTGCAATAGCTTATAATCAAACTTAATTTCAAGGAAATCAGGAGTTTCATCTGGAAGCCAGTTTTGCTTCTAATATAAATAATATAATTTGGAGTTTCAAAATATTTTTCAGAATGGAAACATTATATTTAATTGAAGACTCTTAAGGTAGGAATAACAGATGCTAAATAATTGGACTGAAACAGCATAATATATTTCTAAACCTCATAGAAGCATATTAATCAGCAACCAAGATTTTACCGTTGAGAAATTAGCGTGAAAAAGTATGCACTGACATATTGAAATATTGCATCATTATAAACCATAACAGCCTAATAATAACACCCTCACCTGAACTAACTGCATCATCGTCTACCATGATGCCTCCTTTGATGGTTTCTTCTCCTCTTGCGGCTGTATTCTGAATCAGAATCGGAATCAGAACCAGAATCAGACTCGTAATCACTCTCAGATGTGTTATTCCTCCGATGTCTTCTCTTTGTATGTTTCTTTCTCCTCCTTCGCTCTTCTTCAGAATCTGACTCTGATGATGTTCCAGAAGAACTAGAGTCGCTCCCACTTGTTTCAGTTTCAGAGTCCGACTGTTCAGTAGAACTACCGCTGCTGGTTGAAAATACAGATGCCTCACTTACACCACTGTCACTGCTATCATCAGAATCTCGCTTCCGTTTAGTCTTCTTTCTCTGGCTTTTGTTTTTGCTCTTGCTTTTACTCTTCTTGTCGAGCTTCATAGAGGCCGATCGATCAGACAGGCCAGGTTGCAAACCCAATGCATTTTGAGGATTGTCAGGGTTGTCCAGCTCGTATGGAACTGAAGTTCTCATCTTCAGCTTTGGATTCTTGAGCTGTTGTGTTCGGGACGGACGAGACATGTAAACTCTCTCGTTCTTGCATTCGTAGGTCCAATGGCCAGACTGAAAACATTTTTGACATTGCTGAGACGCACCACTAGATGAAGGTGTGGGTTTCAAATCCTTCCTAACCCCCAATTTCACAGCCTTCTCAGTGCTCATCAAATACATCTGACGCTTCGCTTCTTTCCGCTCCTGCCATCGACTTGGCCCTTCTTCCTTCTGCCCATAAGCATTCACATTCCTTGCAGCGGCAGCCGCTGCTCGCTCGGCCTGAGCACGGCTGAGGCCCTTGGCAGCACTTAGTGCAGCGGCCTTGATCCGATCAGCCGCTGCTTGTGCTGCTTCATCCTTATTGCTTGACATTAAGTCGAACAAAGATATATGTAACCCTAGTTTTCTGATTCAAAGAAAATTTCACCTCCAGGACACGACTTCCACCTGGGAAGACAAGAATTAGGGTTATCCGAACCAAAATTCAAACATTAAACCAAAGAAAAATAAGGGCCGCTTTCCACTACTTGTCCAGTCCAATTATAGTAATAAATATCTGAAATACCCACTGCTTCGCGCTGAATTCTATTGATAATCAAAACATCGAACTTTGAAGAAGAAATCAAGCCGTTGGCTGAGCTTGCAGAAATCTTCAGACAATGAGAGCTTCTTGCGGTGTTCTTCGGAATACAAAATTAAATTAACAAACAGGCCAGAGTCGCAGGAAATCCAAAGACCGATCACGAAATGGTCCTACGATACCATCCGAATTTCCGGAGAGTTCCGACAAATGTCAAAGCTTTGATCCAGGAAAGCACATCAATACGGGCTTTTAATTTTAACATGGTTTTTTGGTTATTTTACTTCATATGGTTTATTATAAGACTGTTTGAAATTGTTTTGTCGTTTTAGAAAAAATCACAAAATACTAAAATTTTCAATTTTATAATAATTATAGAATGGGAACGTCAATTTCTCTTTTATATAATTGTTTTTAAGGTACATTGAGCAAGGTGGTCATGTGAAATTTGTATATCCTTAAAAGAGATCTAGTTAACTCCTTCACTTTAATTATTCATTTTCAGATTTTTATTTAGCAAATATTCAGCAAATTTATTGTATTTGAAAAATCAAACATTATAATACATTTTCTAAGCTAACCAATAAATAGAGAAAATCGAAGGCAAGAATTACCT
Source organism: Pseudotsuga menziesii (assembly GCA_001517045.1). Taxonomy (NCBI): domain Eukaryota; kingdom Viridiplantae; phylum Streptophyta; class Pinopsida; order Pinales; family Pinaceae; genus Pseudotsuga; species Pseudotsuga menziesii. Next base: position 436,641 of record LPNX010286155.1, on the reverse strand, counting down.
TAGAAACTTCAATGGAGAAAACCAATAAATAGTTTGTCTTATATTGCAAATTTGTTAAACAACATTTACAACATTAGGCTTTTGGATATACACACTGGAACTTAGTCAACACTTTCCCTTGTTGCAACTATGAAACAATATTAACAAACCCTAGCTTGATTGAATCCTTCACTCCCAAGCCTCTAAGAGACTCCCTCTCACAAATCCGATCACTCACTATCAATGATGTTACTCATACTGATAATTACCACACAAGACACATGGCTCACTCATAACTTGATGCATTACAACTCTCAATAGACTCTTTTATAACATCACTTTAAGTATATACCATGGGACATCCAGTACCATGGACCACACAATACAATGGACCCTCTAATACCTTGACTATAAAGTATTACAAAAGACACTATTACAAGACTTGTCTAGAGAGTTTCACTTGGCCCCTTCTACATTGCTAGACACCCCCAACGTAGAAGTGCCTTTCGAGCTATCAAAAACCAACACTCCCTCTTAGCAAGGAAGGTACTTCAAAAGAAGAATCCACCAAGATCAAACACATCCTTTGCTGCCGCAGTTGCTCCCTTTAAACAGGAAGACTTTTCGGTTGTATGTACTGCACTCTAATATGAAGATCTACAGTCCTCGTCTATTAGTGTCATCTCAAACAATATATTGGATGACATCACTCCAAACCTTGCAAAAACCACCACGTAGCTCAGAAAATCGTGTGCTTGTATTGTTGTAGCCATCAACATTGCTATTATGCTCAACACCTCCACTAACATTCAGGTGTCCATAATAGGAGGAAGTTTCTTGCAATGTTCATTTTCCATCACTGTCGTTAGCCCTACCATCTTGTTGCTCATTGTAAAATCGTCCAACACAATTGCGGTACTATCATGACCTTCTTTGCACTCCTTGCAAAAAACTAGTGAAATGGTCTTTTCTAGCAACTGCCCAAAATCTTCAAGGTTGCCCCTAAACATTTTTCCCCTACCTGGTTGCTCGAACTCTGCCCAACAGCTATTGTGTTGAAAGTACAGCTTCAGGAATCATTCCCATGAGACTTGTGTTGTATCAAGTCCGGAATCTATGTCGTATTAGGTTCATATCTTCTCCAAGGAACTTATGTTGTATTAAGTTAAAGAGCTTATGTTGTATTAAGCTAGGACCTTGTGTCGTATCAAGTCCTATTCAAGAGAGATGCTTGTACTGGGATCTTGTGTTGTATTAAGATCATGACCTTATCTTGTATTAAGGTCAGAGACTTGTGTTGTATCAAGTCTAAAAATTATGTTGTATTAAGTTCGGGGTCTTCTGTTGTATCAAGACCATGTTGGTGAAATTATATGTCAATTAATTCCCAATATTAAATTGGCATCCGGAGAATCGTAGATTTAAAGGTGCAGGCACGGTATGTGCAGGACTAGAGCCTAACCTAGCCTAATCTAATGTCAGAAAATACACAAAACTATTAAAACTAGCCCAATCATCTCGAGAGAAAATCCATCATATGGTGACTACATCTACCGAGTTAAGTCATTAATTCCTCCGTTGGTGATTGAAACTATATAAAAAAAATCAAATGCAAGAGCTTCGAGTTTAAATTAAGCCAATACCAAGTATTTTCTCTATTTACTTCAAAACATAAAAGAATAGGAGTAGTTAAATCTAAATCCTAGCTTGGAAAATGATATTTAAACTTTACACAAAATCTAACTCAACCAAGCAATAAAGTGCATTGAGTGCAGGTGGCAAACCAAGAAAGAATTTCTTTAAAATCTCATGAACTAATTAAACTAAAATCTATTCAAAACAAACCATTAAGTGTAAGCCAAACCAATCAATCAAGCTGCGAATGTAAATGACAAGTTGAAGAATGCAAGAAAGAATATTGGAAATCATCTAATAAATGTTTTTGTAAAACCGTAAACCATCTAATTTGTTGTATGTGTGAATGCCAACCCAATCAAAAAAATAATGCAATCCACACAAGTTATTTAAATAATCCTACAAATTATAATTTCTTACCTCCAAAATACAAGTGCCCAACTGGTACCAAATCTTCACAGCGTTTCATATCAGTACCAAGTTGTAAATAATCTCAATCGTTCTTCCAAAATAAACCACACAATCAAAACTAGATTCGAATTCTAAATCAAAACAAAGAATAATTTAAGCTACAAATTCTGAAAATCAAAGGAAGAGCAAAGCAAGTAATAATTCAAGAAATCAAGCATGAAAGTGAAATCAAATTCGTTACAAATAGTCTCAAATTCTTTAATCAAAGATTTGCATACAATTCATATGATTTGAAAGAAATGGAATGAGATGGCAATCGTAGGCTATCATCTCTGATTATCATCAAGTCTTGGAAAATATATTATATACCAATCTATTTTACTGCCCATGAAAACGTTTTATGAAGTTTTGAATCATTTGTTCCCCGAGCACAATTCATATCTTGACTTCAAATCGTTGTATTCGATTTATATGCAGATGTTTTAATCCATTTAGTTCAAGAAATAACCCAATATCCAAGACATGATTTAATTCTCTAAATTTTAACTCACACGTGCAACATTCAACAACTCTTTCACACCAATTCAATGCTCTATTTTTTTAAACCTGAATTAAATAATTTGATCTTTTCCCTCCTAAGTGCATATGACTTGCAACAAGGTGAGCATGTAAATACTGTGGCTTGAGTTCATCATGCTAAGAATCGATTTATCATCTCAAACTTCAACACATGCAAGCTTGTAATTCAAGATTCGTTTATCCAATCAAGAGTAATTCGACCCTTTAACTCAAAATTCAGAAACGCAAGGGTTTGAATTCTTTTTTTGTCTCAAATCTTCAACGTCTTAAGACTGGAATCTAAAACTATATTCCGTTTTAAACCTTTAGAAGGAAAAAATAAACAAATGTATGATTCAATTCTCAAGAATTTAATTCATTACTTTCTAAATAATCGATTTGATTTACATCGCACTCTAAAATAAAGTCATTTCTTAAGATTCAAACCACACAGGGGAAAATTAGTTTATTATACATACTTTGACTATACTATGGATGTAAATAAATCAAAATAGGAATTATCATGATCTACGAACAATATAATTAAATCTATGTTAGCAAGAATACAAAGAGGCAAGATTACCTTAGTGGTGGGCCCTTGCCACTCAAGGAACTTGCCTTAAAGCTTTACAAAGCTAGCAAGGAAATCACATCCATTCATATTTGAGACACAGAGGTCAACATCGAAATTTAACACAAGTCACATCATCAAATTCACTAATGTACACAAAGAATTTCATCGACAACAAAGTCTCAAGAGCATAATTTCATTGTTCATCACTCCATATTACATTTACTATCTTAATGGTTTCTTTTCCTCAGCCTTCCTCCTCTAGTTATACATTCATATCAGTCTTAAACAATCTTGAACAAACTTCCCCCAACTTAGAAAACGACAAACTCAGAAAACACAGATTTTGCAAAAATTGACAAAATTCCCCCCTTAATATCTCTTTGTTGGTTGCAAATTTGGCGAAACAATTTATGGGTTTTGTAGCTGGACAGGTTTTCTTCAAACCCATATGACCGTTTGGATAGATATTGTACCACGTGCACAAAAATCGAGGCGCAATATGCCCTTGAATGCAGATTTGACAGTCATTTTGTAAAAATTGGCATTTAAATCAACCAAGAGGAAAGAATTTCCACCAAACAAATCTTCAAAACATGTACAAAACTAGATTCTTCTTCTTGTTAGCATCTAACCATTATATGCATTAATCCATTTATCATTTAAATGAATTAAAACATCTAAAATGTATTCAAAAATGATCAAATGCCTCAAAACTCCAATTTAATGATGGTTAAGTGAACATAATGTGAGATGAGGTAAGTTTTGGCAAAAGTTCGGTAAACTGAGTATAAAGAGAATGGTAATGTAGAAAAACATAGGATAATCATGGCAAAATTGAGGCATTTTCTTAGCCCAACACTCCCCCACACCTAAGTCAACGCATGTCCTCACGCGCAAGATCATATACTTGAGTATATATCAGCACTTGCAATCCAATTATCCTCTATAACTGATGTAATTTCTTCAGGGTTTTGATCTTAACATAATGTCTTCGCAAAATCTTTTGAAACTTCGACTTCTCTATGTTTCTCTTTCAAACACGGATCTTTTCTTAGCAGCCATTCAATGGAAACACAACCCTTTGTATTGCCGAAAATTTCATTTCTAAATTCAGAAAACATAATAGGACTCGGCTTCGCTGTATTAGTTTCCATTCGTGATAGGATTTAGCATAAATCAAATTGGATAATGATGATTCCGATTGTACATGTGCAATAATGATTTCAATTGGATGATGCAAGTCATCACAATCAAAAGATTCATCAGGTTGACAAAAAAAATAGGATCAAAGTTTATTAATGATGATAGGGTAAAAGATGGAGGTCATAATGGCATATCATCATAAAACAATTTGGAGCATGAAGCATTGAATACTCTTTAATGTTTTAAGTGGTTTAATAAATCAAATGACAATTAAATCATACATACCTGGTAGGATACTTACATTGCTTATTGTCAGATGTAGGGCTAGAAATGAAGATGCAGACACATAAACCTGTTTTATACTCAATTTGTACTTGCTCTGCAATAATTTTGTGCTAATGTGGAGCTGGTACAAAAACGGGTACTGAATGGGTACTGAACTGATGCTAGTACCAAATTGGTACAGAACTCTGAAGATGTTGAGAAGAAAGATATGAATAGTCCTCCTCCCCCATGCCTGAGGGTTTGCATGTCCTCATGCAAACTATTATTAGAACACACTGCTACCAAAAACAAGGAAAAAAATTGTTGCAAGCTATGGAACTATAAAACCAAATAGTCTTCAACCGCTACTTGAACCATGGTACATTTCTTACCTATGTGAATAAATTTACTTGAAGTCGAACATCGGAAGAAATCGTTGGATTACCGACCATTAAGGTATGTCGTTAACCAACATGAAGAAACTCATCGTTAATGATAATGAGTGTTAAAGTACCTTAGTGCATCTTGACATGTACGAATGAATGTGTTGAAGTTGAGTCACCTGCAGGATTCATCAATCAAGAGGAATTTATGAATCCACATGATTAATAACAAGGAAATATGCCATTGATGTATGCAAATCCTAGGGCACTATACAAAACTCAAGTCTTGGTGCCTAGATAATTTGTTGATGTCAATGGGACAAGACCATTGGAAGGTGGACCTTAATGAATTCCACATCATCCAATATGAGTATAAACATATGACTTGAAAACTTACATGATTTGAAGAACCAATTCAAACTTACATACTTTATTGGGAACTTTGCCCGCTAGTTTTTTGGTTTTCAAGCAAAGTTTCTGCCAAGTTGCGCCAGAGAAGCTGGTTTTCACAACAAAGCTTATTTTTATCTTTACTATTTTATTTATTTGCATCATCCTACTCTACTTTTTACAAAAGAAAATATCCTTCAAGTGTAGGATTATTTCCAATACAACAATGTGTGTAACAAGCATGAAAATGCATTCATGATTAGATTAGAAATATAAACTTTAGTGCACACAAAAGCATGAAAGATGATTTGATACCAAGAGTTGTTGAAGAAGATAGTGGTGCTTTGATGTGATGACGATTGGGAACCATTGCTCAATATAGTCATGATGTCTTTGGTCCTCGTCTTCACTCTAAATGTCTTCTTCTACCATTCCATGCATATTGCTTTGTTTTAGATGATTAGGCTCTTGAATGCATAAAGGATCTGGTGAGAGGCATGTTAGGAACTCCTCGATCTCAAGTTCTAAGGACTGCTCTTCCTCGATTTTAGGTTCTAAGGATTTGGTCTATGGTTCTTTTGTCTTCGCTTGTTATTGTTCATGGAAATCCTCTTCTTTTACTTTTGGAGAGGCATATAGGTTCTTGGCTATCGTCAAGTTTTGTTCTTCCTGAGAGTCTGAGAGTGAGATCCTAGTTGTTGCTGGGATATGAGAGAGTTCTTTCAAACACATGATCATCTTTGAATCCATCTTGCTGGTTAAAAGGTCTTGTTGACGCACACATGGATTAGCGCATGGGTCTCTTACAGTACCCAAAATATTTATATTTTGGATATGAAAGATGAAATGAGAACTAACTAGATACTCAAAGAAACTTTAAGAAAACTAAAAGAGAATATAAATTGATTACAGAACTGAAAAGCACACTATAATTGCAAAATAAAAAGAAGACACTGAGGCTTCGAAGCAACCCCACCAAAGTGGATGTGCAGGTTCTTACCTCTCGTCTTACCATTTTATCTCCTCCCCCAAGTTGTCCCTATAACTAAATCATAAATAAACCAGAAAACTTGTGAAAACAACTATGCTCTAATCCCTTTAGCGCCTCCCCGACAACGATGCCAAAATGTTGGTGAAATTATATGTCAATTAATTCCAAATATTAAATTGTCATCCGAAGAATCGTAGATTTAAAGGTGCAAGCACAGTATGTGCAAGACTAGAGCCTAACCTAGCCTAATCTAATGCCGAAAAATACACAAAACTATTGAAACTAGCCCAATCATCTTGGGAGAAAATCCATCATATGGTGATTACAGCTACCGAGTTAAGTCATTAATTCCTCCGTTGGTGATTGAAACTACATAAAAAAAAACAAATCCAAGATCTTCAAGATTAAATTAAGTCGATACCAAGTATTTTCTCTATTTACTTCAAAACATAAAAGTATAAGAGCAATTAAATCTAAATCCTAGTTTGAAAAATGATATTTAAACTTTAAACAAAATCTAACTCAACCAAGCAATAGTGTGCATAGAAACAAACCATTAAGTGTAATCAAAACCAATCAATCAAGCTACGAATGTAAATGACAAGTTGAACAATGCAAGAAAGAATATTTGAAATCATCTATTAATTTTTTTTATAAACCCTTAAACTATCTAATGTGTTATGTGTGTGAATGTCAAACCAATCAAAAAAATAATGAAATCCACACAACTTATTTAAATAAACCTACAAGTTATAATTTCTTACCTCCAAAATACAAGTGCCAAACTAGTACCAAATCTTCACAGAGTTCTAGGTCAGTACCAAGTTGTAAATAATCTCAATCTTTCTTCCAAAATAAACCACATTCAAATTCTAAATCAAAACAGAGAATAATTGAAGCTACGAATTCTGAAAATCAAAGGAAGAGCAAAGCAAGTACTAATTCAAGAAATCAAGCATGAAAGTGAAATCAAATTCGTTACAAATAGTGTCAGCTTCTTTAATTAAAGATCTGCATATAATTCATATGATTTGAAAGAAATGGAATGAGATGGAAAGCGTAGGCTATGATCTTTGATTATCATCAAGTCTGGAAAATATATTATGTACCAATCTATTTTACTGCCCATGAAATGTTTTATGAAGTTCTCAATCATTTTTTCCTCAAGCACAATTGATATCTTGACTTCAAATAGTTGTATTCGATTTATATGTAGATGTTTAAATCCATTCAGTTCAAGAAATAACCCAATATCCAAGACATGATTTAATTCTCTAAATTTTAACTCACCCATGCAACATTCAACAACTCTTTCACACCAATTCAATGCTCTGTTTTTTAAATCTGAATTAAATAATTTGATCTTTACCCTCCTAAGTGCATATGACTTGCAACAAGGTGAGCATGTAAATATCATGGCTTGAGTTCGTCATGCTAAGAATCAATTTATCATCTCAAACTTCAACACATGCAAGCTTGTAATTCAAGGTTCGTTTATCCAATCAAGAGTAATTCAACCCTTTAACTAAAAATTTAGAAACACAGAGGTTTGAATTCTTTTTTTTTCCTAAAATCTTCAACATATTAAGACTGGAATCTAAAACTATATTTTGTTTTAAACCTTCAGAATAAAAAAATATGTATGATTCAATACTTAAGAATTTAATTCATTACTTTCTAAATAATCGATTTGATTTACATAACACTCTCAAATAAAATAATTTCTTAAGATTCAAACCACACACAGAGGAAAATTAGTTTATTATACATACTTTGACTCTATTATGCATGTAAATAAATCAAAACAGGAATTACCATGATCTACGAACAATAGAATTAAATCTATGTTAACAATAATACAAAGAGGCAAGATTACTTGAGTGGTGGGCCCTTGCCACACAGGGAACTTGCCTTAAAGCTTTACAAAGCTAGCAAGGAAATCACATCCATTCATATTTGAGACGCAGAAATCAACATCAAAATTTAACACAAGTCACATCATCAAATTCACTAATGTACGCAAAGAATTTCACCGGCACTAAAGTCTCAAGAGCATAATTTCATTGTTCATCACTTCATATTACATTTACTATCTTAATGATTTCTTTTCCTCAGTCTTCCTCCTCTAGTTATACATTCATATCAGTCTTAAACAATCTTGAACAAACTTCCCCCAACTTAGAAATTCGTTCAACAAACTTAGAGAATGACCAACTCAGAAAACACAGATTTTGCAAAATTTGACAAAATGCCCCCTCAATATCTCTTTGTTGGTTGCAAGTTTGGTGAAACAATTTATGGGTTTGCAACTGGATAGGTTTTCTTCAAACCCATTTGACTATTTGGAGAGATATTGTACCACGTGCACAAAAAAAGAGGTGAAATATGCCCTCCAAAGAAATTTTTCTACTAAAAATCTGGGCTTGGCAGTCATTTTGTAAAAGTTGGCATTTAAATCAACCAAGAGGAATGAACTTCCACCACACAAATCTGCAAAACATGTACAAAATTGGATTCGTCTTCTTGTTAGCATATAACAATTATATGCTTTAATCCAATTATCATTTAAATGAATTAAAACATCTGAAACGTATTAAAAGATGATCAAATACGTCAAAACTCCAATTTAATGATGGTTAAGTGAACATAATGTGAGATGAGGTAAGTTTTCGCAAAAATTCTATTGCAACTGCAACTTTTTCCCAAATTTTTGAAAAATTTTGGACCCTCCTTTTGATTTTATCTTGCCTGGATTTATTTGGTTTCCTGAACTCTGTTTTTTCCCTCTACTACAAATTTGGGTTGTTTGAAGTTGAATTGAGGTCAACTGTTTTCAAGCTTTTCAGAAAACTGCTTTTTGTCTGCCAATGCTTTTGACTGTGGAGTTTAAAGTTTGATTTGAAAATGATGTCCTTTTGATCTGAATGATTTCCTTCATCGCTGTTAGAGGTTTGTTGAAGATTAAGTCGGGGTTTTAGTTATGTATGCCACAACTTTAAAGTCTTTCGAACACTTAACTTTTCTTTGAATTTTCGATGGTTTGGTTTTATCGCTATCGGAGGGCAGTCGAAGTTTGAATCGGAGTTTTAGTTCTCTATGCAGCTGCTATTTCAGAGGTGAAACGAACTAATTTTATCGCTGCCTAGCCGAAAGTCTTTTGAGTACTTAATGTTTTTGGGTTTTTCGATGATCACTGTCGAAAGTCAGTTGAATAACAAATCGGGGCATTAGTTCTCTATGCCACTGATGGAAAGTCTTGTTTTACTGTCGATGTTTTTTCTTTCGTCGCTGTCGAAGCATTAGTCTTCTAAGTCGCCGTCGTTTTGGAGGGCAAATGGCAAACGTTCCGACGGATAGTTCTTATCCTTGCCGATTCCGTGGTTTATTGCTTTTCATTATGTTTGTTTTCTCTTTGCTATCGGAACAATGTTTAACTTTGATCGGAGGGCTAGTCTTTTTTGTTGTCGACACAGTGGCTGCATTAAGCTTTAAACTCGCCCATCCGTAGTCCTTAGTTCTTCCGATCGCCGATGCTTTTCTATTGTCACAGAAGCCATAGTCAGAATGTCTTCCACCGTTGCGGCTACGTAGTGAACTAATTGGGCGATGGATTAGTGGTTCCGATCTCTGATGCTTAACTATTGACAGTTTTTAGCGTTTGGGAGTGCCAACACTATGGAAGGGTTGAAGACTAATCTACCGACGCATTACTAGTTAGTCCTCCGAGCCTCCGATCACCGATGTTTTCTATTGCTGCAGAACCCTTAGTCTATATGACTTCCACCATTGCGGCTCCTTAGTGAACTAGTTGTCTGGTATAAGTGCTTCCGCTCGCCGATGCCTTGGTTTTATTGATCAAACTTTTACTTTTGATGATTTGTTTTCGCCATCGGAACGGTGTTGATGATTGATCGAAGGACTAGTCCTTTGTGTTGCTGACACAGCGACACCTTTGAGCTTTTAGTCGCCAATATTTAGTAGTTAAAGCTTCTGATCGCCGATGGTTTCATGATTACCGGGACCCGTAGTTGGTTTGTCACTCGCCATTGCGGCTTTCTAGTCAACTATCCGCCTGATGTTAGTGTTTTTGATCGCTAATACGCAGTCATCGTGATATTAGTCGTTGGCATCGTCGACACTGCAGAAACGCTGTAGTTTGAATCGTTGATATGTAGTCTTTATAACCTCCGATTGCCGAGGTTTTCATTTGATCGCGGAAGCCGTAGTCTGATTGTCTTCCATCGTTGCGGCTGCTGAGTGAACTAATCATCCGATGCTTTAGTGCTTATGCCTGTCGATGAGAGTTTTTTTTTCGCCCGATGCTTAAGTAGTTCTGCTCGCTGAGAGGGTTTTTCCCGCCTTATGTGCTTTTACTCGATTTTATGATGGCGGAGTTGTTTCGTTGTGTTTGGTCCAGTCGGGGGTTTTTCTGAGATGAAGAGCGCAGTCAGGGTTTGTTGTTTTGAGGATTGGCAGTTATAATGATGTGGTTCATGCTTTTATCAGAGGGTTTCGAGTTAGTTCAGATGCGGCCTAGTTTTAGATGAAGAGTCTTTTCTATCAAGGCTATCATTTTGGTTACAGATAGGGGTTTAAGCACAAACTTGCAGGATTTTCTTTGCCTTGTCATTCTTTCTGTTCATGCATTAATACTGTGTATAGTTCATTTTATAGAATGCATATGGAGGAGGTAAACAAACTGATACAATTTTTGTTATGTTTATGACAGGGTGATTGCTGCTGCAAAGAATATATGTCTAAAAGACAAAGCAGAAGAGGGATGGCTAAAGGAGACAACAAGGAAGGAAGAGGATGAAAAAGCAGAGATATAGAAAAGAAGAAAAAAGTGAAGGTCTGAGATCAACAGGATCTAAAAAAGACCGACGGATTACCGAGCATAATCAATAGCAGTAGAGGCCCAGGCTTGGGAAAGTTCATCAACAACCAAGCTGGTCCCTTTTTAGAAAAGTGCTATTAAATTTTTATTTAATGTAACGTGTCATACAACACTCACTAAAAGACAAAATCATGAGATTCAATGGTTGGGGGGGGAGCCCAAAGGTCACAAGGGGCAACCCAAAGGTTTTGCTGTTTTGTATAAATATAGGAGAGTTAGATGTAATCTAGGACTTTTTCCCAGATAGATTTGTGAGAGTAAGTTGTAAGAAGAACTATTTCCTTTTGCAATAAAGAATTACAAGTTTCCTGTTGGAGAAAGCTTGGTGGAGTGTTTCAAATGCTATGCTATGGATTTGTTGAATGTGAACTATTTCGTTTTCAGCTTGTGTCCATTAACTGTGAGATCGTTCTAACTCTTTGAACCTATGTTATTTTTATGAATGCGCTCTAGTTTATTCTATGAAATTTCCACTGTGAGTAATGAAGGCTTTTCATAAACAATAAGTTATCTTGTTGTTCATATATCTATTTATGTTCATGTGTTTTGAAATAAGTAACAACTATCTATGATTTTTCTTAATGCATGCGCAAAAATACATTACTCGTTGATAAATGATAATCTTGCTCCCTAGGGATAGGTTAGAGAGTTAGTTTTAGTTTCTTGTTGTGTGTGATTTAGATGCGAGAGAGCTAAGACGAGAGGTAAGAACTTGCACATCACATTGTGACTGTGGGTCGTATTCTCTATCAATCTGTATTCTTAGATAGACACTTGCACATCATACTTAAATTCAAAAACTAAAATATACACGGTGGACCAGGCCATAACCAGTAAAACCTTTTATTTTGTTACTTGACCTATGGTAGCCGGACCGTAAACCAGACGGATTCCCCATACCAAACAGTAACGGGCTAGTTCGGAACGTTTACTGGGGAGAATCCCTAATTGTTGTTACCTACGATTTTCCAGGCCTCAACAGTTATTGGCGCTAGAAGGAGGGTAGCCAGTGCATGGCTGGCCGAGGAAACCCATTTTCTTGAGATTATTCCATCGGTGACAGTTCTGAAAGCAGTTTGTTTCCCAATCCAACTCCTGAAGAAAAGGGTAAAGAGCATCTATATTATGTCGATAACAAAGTAGTCAATGATATGAGAAGATTTACTAGGGCATATGCGAAGAAGATTGGGGGATTACCAATTATTCCTGTCTTACCCATAAGAGAATATCGGAAGAAAGACCGCCCTATATTGGAAGATGTAGTGTTGGTTGAAGATTTTGAAGAACTGGTAGAAACAACCTTACAGGAAGTTGTTTAACCTCTGAATCAGTTGGACCCAGATACACCTTATCGTTCACCTATTCATACCCCTGTTCATTCACCACCTCACTCTCCACTTAAAATCATGGCAAATGTAAATGCAAATCAGCCACCCAACCCACCAAATCCACCACCTGCTTGGAGGGCTAGGTCACCATTAAACCTAACACCTCCTTTGCATGATTTGCCTCAGGCTTTTGAGAAAATGTTGCCTAAGTTTGACCCAAGTGAAAAGATTTTGGTAGATGATCATTTGCAAAGCTTTTACTTGGCTATAGAAGGACTACGGGCTGGAGAACATGAAGATGTAGTCTGCAGATTGTTTCCACGTACCCTGAAAGGAGCAGCAGCTTCATGGTATTTTGCTTTGCCTGCAAATTCAATCACAGACTGGGACACATTTGAAAGAATATTTAGGAGTAAATATGCTATCCAAAAAACTCATGCAGCTCTAATGAAAGGGTTATGTGCTTTAAAGAAAGAAAGAAAAGAAAAAGTGCATAGTTTCACTCAAAGGTTTGCTGCTTATCTTAAAAAAAAAATCTGCAGCTGATAAGCCCTCTGATAAAGTTCTGATTGAATACTATACTTCAGCTCTAGGACCTAAATTGGCCATGTCTGCCAAGATGTCACTCAAGCCTACATTGTCAGAAACTTATGAAGAAGCTGAGAGAGTAGAAGCTGAAAAAGAGAGCATAGAAGATTATCCTGAGCAGTCAGGAGAAAAAACTTTTGGTAAAAGAGCTTTATTACTGACTAGGCCTAAGGATGAGCAGTCACATGACTTTGAGGGGATGCTGAAGATGATGCAGAAACTATCCAACAGAGTAATCAATTTAGAAAAAGAAAATGAAGCTCATAAAGCATATAAGCCTTACTATAAAAGGAGAGGAGACAACAATCAATCTAAACCTCGTCCACACAGTCCTTCATCAATGAATTTAACTGAGGTAGGTATGGATAACTTTTGCACCTTTCATCAGCAGCCTCATTCTGAGAAAAAATTATCCCCAATGGATAAATTCGATGACATTAGTAATGAATCAGCTATTGGACTCCAAACTAACGAAAGCTGATGATGAGGAAGGAAAAAATAAGCAACCCATAGAAAAACAAGAAGAGGATGCTTTGGTTTTATGTGACTGTGTCTCACTTTTTGATACAAAAGAGGAAGGTTCACTGAAACAGGAAGAAACATCATAAACAAATGTGACAACCAGAAGTCAGAGGTGGTTAAAAGAAGACAATTCCATACTCCCGAAAATTAAGAGACTTCAAGAGAATGTAAAGAAAATTCAGAAGAGCACCACAGCTGATAAAATACCTGAATTCACCATTACGAATCAAAATCCAAAGAAAATCAACATGCATGTTAGGCCTGTTGAAGAAAAGATTGATAATGTAAAAAAGAATCTCGAAGAACATAAGATGGAGTATAATATTGTGGAATAAATTAAAAGGGCTAAGGAAAATATTTCGTTATTTGAAATGTGTAATGTGCCTCAACAGAAATAAAAATTGTTAAAAGCACTTGAGGAAAAGCTTCCCACTGACAACCAACCTGAAGAAGAAGAAATTGGTGAAGCAAGTGTGGGAGGTAAGTCTAAATACAAAACCCCACCATTTCTCCTAACTTTTGAAATTTTCAACCATAATGTGCACAACTATTTAGTAGACTCAGGGGCATCAGTCAATGTTATGCCACTTTCAGTTTGCAAGAAGATAAATGGACAACCTAAACCATCTACCTAGCAGGTTATTCAGTTAGACAGAACAGCTGTGAAGGTAATTGGGGAAATGGAGGATGTCCTAATTCGATTATCTTCAAATGAAAAGGTATGTCAGTTCATCAATATTGTAGTAGCAGACATACCTAAGGCTTATGGACTTGTTTTGAGTCGGGATTGGTCAACAAAGCTAAATGGATATTTTGCATCAGATTGGTCACATTTGTGGTTGCCTTATCAGGGAAGTCCCAATCAAATAAAAGTATTAAGAGAGCCCCACATGAAGCACAATGTTACTCAGTTGGAGGGTAAGAATGAACCAGTGAATTTTGTATTGGGAAACTACTTCATTGAACTAGAACCGGGAAACTACAAAGCGGAAGAAGTCAGCAGTACACCAGACACACAGCCCGATCTCCTTCGATTTTCACGGGCTGATGAGATTGATTGTAAAATAGTAGATTTAGTTTCAGACGTAGTTTTTAATTCAAGTTTTGTAGAACTAGATAATGGGTAGGCCTTTTCAATTTGCAGTCAAGCCTAGCCCCTCAACTTACAAGTTTCCAGATTTACAGGGGTGGGCAGAGAACTGGCCAGTTAGTGGTTTAGTTCTCAAACTTTATTTTTCTTGATTTTTATTTCTTTATTATGTTGTACATAAATAAACTGATTTGGTTGTTTATTTTTTATTTATTTTATTTCTGTTTGTTTTAGTTAGATTTTGATTGATTTCAATAAGAGAAGCAAACTTTTGGTTGCATGGAGAGCATCAGAATTTTGGATTAACTAAAATCCTTGATTATAAGACTGTGTATTATTGATTTATCTGAAAGAATTCTTCTAGTTTAGCATTTTTCCTAAATGGCTATGAACACATTGAAGTCCTACTTAATCCTTGTAAAATAACTCAAGATCGAAAGGTCTGGAATACTATTTCAGGGCTCCATCCATCTCACATTTAAAATGTCTTAGGGGGTGACAACAAAAGACCCATGGAAAGGAAGCAGGGTAAACAATATATTATATATAAATGATCCCGTGCCAAGAATTAAAAGCCAAAAGGCAAATAAGAGTAAAAAATCTCCTAAGAAAGCAATATGTATCAAAACGAAGTACTGAACCAAATGAGTACAAAATTGCCAAAGTTCTTCTCCGTCTGTGAGTTGAAAATTAAATACATCTCTCACACAAAAGGACACTATGGATAGAGGAGCCTGAATAAAAATTCAGAAAGAAAGGCATGCAGGAGGACTAAAAAAGGACAAAAAAGTGCAGAATGGCATGGGAATGAGGAACAAACAAATATTTCTGTTTAGCTTATGTTACAATCCTGTGGTGTCCAAGCTGGGAGCTACCTGAAGACAAAGGTAAAAAATGAAACTCATATTCCTGGCCTTAAAAGAGTTATCTAGACTTTTAAATCTTGGTTTCCATTTTCCTAAATTGGACTATCATTAATGATTAAAGGTACATACATTTGCCATTTGGGAAATCCAGACATCTAGAAGAATTCAACATGTTGGTTTTCTTGTCAAACAGTCTATTACTTAAGGAAGAAATTGTCTAGAGATCTGGGTTCACTAGGTAGTCGCCAATTGTTGCAGCTGTAACTTTTTCCCAAATTTTTGAAAAATTTTGGACCCTCCTTTTGATTTTATCTTGCCTGGATTTATTTGGTTTCCTGAACTCTATTTTTTCCCTCTGCTACAAATTTGGGTTGTTTGAAGTTGAATTGAGGTCAACTGTTTTCATGCTTTTCGGATAACTGCTTTTTGTCTGCCAATGCTTTTGACTGTGGAGTTTAAAGTTTGATTTGAAAATGATGTCCTTTTGATCTAAATGATTTCCTTCATCGCTATCGGAGGTTTGTTGAAGATTAAGTCAGGGTTTTAGTTCTCTATGTTGTCGTTGTTTCAAATATGAAATGAACTAATTTTACCGTTTCACAACTTTAAATTCTTTCAAACACTTAACTTTTATTTGAATTTTAGATGGTTTGGTTTTATCGATATCGGAGGGTAGTCGAAGTTTGAATCGGAGCTTTAGTTCTCTATGCAGCCCCTGTTTTGGAGGTGAAACAAACTAATTTTATCTCTGCCCAGCCGAAAGTCTTTTGAGTACTTAATGTTTTTGGGTTTTTCGATGATCGCTATCGGAAGTCAGTTGAACAACAAATCGGGGCATTAGTTCTCTATGCCATCGATGGAAAGTCCTGTTTTTCACCGATGCATGTTTATCTCTTTTGTTTTACTGTTGACGTTTTTTGTTTCATCACTGTCGGAGCATTAGTCTTCTAAGTCGCCGTTGTTTTGGAGGGCAGATGGCAAACGTTCCGACGGATAGTTCTTATCATTGCAGATTCCGTGGTTTATTGCTTTTCATTATGTTTGTTTTCTCTTTGCTATTAGAATGATGTTTAACTTTGATCGGAGGGCTAGCCTTTTTTTGTTGCCGACATGGCGACTGTGTTAAGTTTTAAACTCGCCCATCCGTAGTCCTTAGTTCTTTCGATTGCCGATGCTTTTCTATTGTCGCAGAAGCCGTAGTCAGAATGTCTTTCGCCATTGCGGCTGCGTAGTGAACTAATCGGCTAATGCATTAGTGGTTTCGATCTCTTATGCTTAATTATTGATGGTTTTTAGCATTTGGGAGTGCCGACACTACAGAAGGGTTGAAGACTAATCTGTCGATGCATAACTAGTTAGTCCTTCGAGCCTCCGATCGTCGATGTTTTCTATTGCTGCAGAACCATTAGTCTATATGACTTCTGCCGTTGCAGCTCCTTAGTGAACTAGCCGTTTGATATATAGTGCTTCTGCTCACCGATGCCTTGGTTTTATTGATCAAACTTTTACTTTCGATGATTTGTTTTTGCCATCAGAACGGTGTTGATGATTGATCGGAGGACTAGTCCTTTGTGTTGCCGACACTGCGACACCTTTGAGCTTTCAGTTGCCAATATTTAGTAGTTAAAGCTTCTGATCGTCGATGGTTTCATGATTATCGGGACCCATAGTTGGTTTGTCCCCCGCCATTGTGGCTTTCTAGTCAACTATTCGCCCGATGTTAGTGTTTCTGATCGCCGATACACAGTCATCGCGATATTAGTCGTTGGCATCGCCGACACAGCGGAAACGCAATTGTTTGAGTCACCGATATGTAGTCTTTATAACCTCCAATCACAAAGATTTTCATTTGATCGCGAAAGCTATAGTCTGATTGTCTTTGGCCGTTGCGGCTGTTGAGTGAACTGGTCATCTGATGCTTTAGTGCTTCCGCCCACCGATGAGAGTTTTGTTTTCGCCCGATGCTTAAGTAGTTCTGCTCGTCGAGAGGGTTTTTCCCACCTTATGTGCTTTTACTCTATTTTATGATGGCGGAGTTGTTTCGTTGTGTTTGGTCGAGTAGGGGTTTTTTCCGAGATGAAGAGCGCAATCAGGGTTCTTTGTTTTGAGGATTGGCAGTTACAATGATGTGGTTCATGCTTTTATCAGAGGGTTTCGAGTTAGTTCAAATGTGGCCTAGTTTTAGATGAAGAGTCTTTTCTATCAAGGTTGTCATTTTGGTTACAGACATGGGTATAAGCAAAAACTTGCAGGATTTTCTTTGCCTTGTCATTCTTTATGTTCATGCATTAATACTGTTTATAGTTCATTTTATAGAATGCATATGGAGGAGGTAAACAGACGGATACAGTTTTGTTATGTTTATGACAAGATGATTGTTGCTGCAAAGAAGATATGTCTAAAAGAAAAAGCAGAAGAGGGATGGCTGAAGGAGACAACAAGGAAGGAAGAGGCTGAAAAAGCAGAGATATAGAAAAGAAGAAGAAAGTGAAGGTTTGAGATCAACAGGATCTAAAAAATACTAACGGGTTACTGAGCATAATCAATACCAGCAGAGGCCTAGGCTTGGGAAAGTTCATCAGCGACCAAGCTGGTCCCTTTTTAGAAAAGTGCTATTAAATTTTTATTTAATGTAACGTGTCATACAACACTCACTAAAAGACAAAATAATGAGATTAAATGGTTGGGGGGGGAGCCCAAAGGTCACAAGGGGCAGCCCAAAGGTTTTGTTGTTTTGTATAAATATAGGAGAGTTAGATGTAATCTAGGACCTTTTCCCAGATAGATTTGTGAGAGTATGTTATAAGCACTATTTCCTTTTGCAATAAAGAATTACAAGTTTCCTGTTGGAGAAAGCTTGGTGGAATGTTTCAAATGCTGTGCTATGGATTTGTTGAATGTGAACTATTTCATTTTCAGCTTGTGTCCATTAAATGTGAGATCGTTCTAACTCTTTGAACCTATGTTCTTGTTATGAATGCGCTTTAGTTTATTCTATGAAATTTCCACTGTGAGTAATGAAGGCTTTTCATAAACAATAAGCTATCTTGTTGTTCATATATCTATTAATGTTCACGTGTTTTGAAATAAGTAACAACTATCTATGGTTTTTCTTAATGCATGCGCATAAATACATTACTCATTGATAAATGATAATCTTACTCTCTAGAAATAGGTTAGAGAGTTAGTTTTAGTTTCTTGTTGTGTGTGATTTAGATGCAAGAGATCTAAGACGAGAGGTAAGAACCTGTGCATCACATTGTGACCGCTCCTCGTATTCTCTATCAATATACATTCTTATATAGGCACTTGCACATCATACTTAAATTCAAAAACTAAAATATACACGGTGGACTAAGCCGTAACCGGTAAAACCTTTTATTTTGTTACTTGACCTATGGTAACCAGACCGTAAACCAGACAGATTCCCCATACCAAATAGTAACGGGCTAGTTGGGAACGTTTATTGGGGAGAATCCCTAACTATTGTTACTTGTGATTTTCCAGGCCTCAACAAGTTCGTTAAACTGAGTGTAAAGATAATTGTAATGTAGTGAAAAACATATGATAATCATGGAAAAATTGAGGCATTTTCTGAGCCCAACATACCACATGACTTATGTTGTATTAAGTCTTGAGGATATATTATGTGATGCATGTCTAGTCATGGTCAACAGGTGCTACAAGTCTCCTTTAGGGATTAGCTATACCCCTAGAGTGATTTACTTTAGCATATGACTATATGACCTGGTAATACGTATGATCATAGGTTCGAAACAATTCTTATGATGATATAGATGATTAATTAAATAAACACATATGGACAATGCAGAATTAATGAATGATAAACAAGATGAGCACAAAGATAGAGAGTGAATTCAAATTTCCCATGTATTGTAATGTCTCTTTTTAAATTTTTTACTAAAATGCTCAATTCTCCAATTTTCACAATTTTTGCTCTTAACTGGTCTTAGTGTCTTGGTCTCCAGATTGGCCCAATTGCTCCCAAATATTTAGAGAAGGTGTATGAGTGATATAATAACTTAATTATTATGTTCATGGATGTATTATGGCCCTTCAATCACTTATGCAAGTTTGTACTAAATTTTGAGCAAGATAGATGATTTTATTAGCAATTTTGGGGCTAAAATCCCCCAGATAATTGCCAGAATGGCCTCCCAAATGTACAAAAACCCACTTAAATTTTCAAATTGAGGCAGGGGATGTGTAGAGGACATCAAAAAGGACTCATATTCTGAACCAATCGAACTCCCATGGTTATTATCACTTGCTTCAATCAGATATATAAAAACTAGTTTTGAACCCTTGGGGAAATGAGATGCAATTTTAATCCAATGGTTATGGAATTCAACCCAATGCCCACAAAATATCAGTTAATGAATATGAAACCTCAAATATGCTTTAGTGATAGTCCATTTATGCATGAATAATCAATAGTTTACACATCCATTTAAATCTACCAATATTATAAGAGTTTGCAACATAGAAGTGGGAAATGGCATTGTTCCTTTATTATTGATCAATAGTACATAAAATCTCTTGGCCTTTCAACCTGATAACTTTCTGAACAAAGAGAGCAGAGCATTTACATCATAATACAAAATTCTGGAGCAAGAGGAGCTCCCTTAAAAAGATAAATGGCTCACCAAGTGCGCCTCACTCCACTGGGATGAAATATGGTGAAAAAATGTGAGATGGGAGGGGGAATGAGATGAATCCTGAAGTGTCCATGAGTTGTTGTAGCTGCACCTATATATTATAACTCCATTGAATCTCCTTGAAAGACCTGATTGGTCTCTCCAATCACCAATTAGGATGGGAATCTTTCACCCTTGAAATTGGCTCAAGCATGAACTAGTCACTCACTAGCTCTTTCTCTTCACAACAACAAATTTCACAACTGATAAAAAATATCCTTCTCATGGATGCTCCTTGTATTTTATAAACATTAATGGTCTCCTCAGCTTCCAAATACATCCATAAACCAAATCCAAGTCGAATTGGCGTGGCTTCTCATGCTATGCCATGTGGCCTCTCTCTTCACCTTCCATCTTCTCCCAAATTGAGTAGGATCCCATTGGGCTTCTCCAAATCACATGAGAGCTCTATTGGATGCTCTATTTCAACATAATATGTTAGAGATGTCAGATTTCAGCCTTCATATATAACTTGTTTCATAACTGTCATAGAATCTCCATCATTGGTGTCATAGATGTCATAAGTGTAAGGGGAATCTAGCCAAGTGTCCATGAAACTCCCCATTTGTCTCTTCCTTGCTCATGTAAGTTACACTTCATCCCAAATTCAACCTATGAAGTGTATGGACAAGTATATTGACCTTATAATTCATCCAAAACATTAGGCTTTCCATAGATTTGAAATTACAAGAGGTGGATGCTATTTAACATAGGAATTCTAGCTTGAGTGGGCCCCATAGTCTCAATATGTCTCCATTTTTCCTAGCCATTTAATTCTTCACTTGCATTCATTTAATTGACCTTATTAAATAAATATTTTATTCCTTCTAATGTTTAAACATCATTTATTTTCCCCCTTATTCCAAATCTCAAAGCTTCCACCCACAACCTAGGAAACTAGTGATTTTCCTCCTTGGCAATTATTTGACCTTTAGCATCAATTTGACAACTTTCATGAATATGGAAAATGTGATTTGGCCCTTGTGACCCAATGAAAAATTTGGGACATTACAAATCCTCCCTTCCCAATATTGCTTGTCCTCAAGCAATTTCAAACATGGTTGTTGAAGAACCTGCTTTCTGTATGATTCTTTGAAGTTGCCACTAAGCTGCCCACTTTGAGTCTTTGAGATTCCATGAAGATTTTAGCGAGGAACCACCATGCTTGCTGCTGCACTACTCTGATTAACATCACCTTATTAAGTGGGGAATCCATCTCCCATACTTCTTGTTTCCCAAAGAATTTGAAATCAACAGGACTAAAAACTATCCCAGGGTCCCATTGCTTGCATTGCACTCCAACAATTAAGAGTGCTCTCCAACCCATACCATTAGGAAAGAGAATTCATGGATCCCATTTCTTGTATGCATTCTTCCAAACATCACGAGTACATAATATATATCATCAAAGCATATAACAACATAATACAAAAGTACATCAAGGAGGTGCCTCACCAAAAAATCATGAAAGTGCTTATACCTCCAAGTGAGTAGACTACCATTTGCCAAGTGCATACATGCTTCAAGTGACCAATCAAATCTGCTCCAATGACATAGGTGAGGATCCCATGTCCTATAATGCTTCTCCAAAAGGTTGTGACATGCATCAAAATATTCAGCCATGTATTCTTTCATCCAAGAAGTGGATGAAGAATCTCCACTCAAATTTGAACCAAATAATGAGCAAGAAAAACAAGGAGACTTCAAATGACTCACAGAAGTCTCACCCATACAACAATGAATGAGTGAATCATAAAGATATAACAATGTATGTGGCTGTGTTGCAGCTGCAACTTTTTCCCAAATTTTTTAAAATTTTGGACCCTCCCTTTTGATGTTATCTTGCCTAGGATTGTTTTGATTGCTGAACTTTATTTTTTCCCTCTGCGACAAATTTGGGTTACTTGAAGTTGAATTGAGGTCAGCTGTTTTCATGATTTTTGGAAAATTGCCTTTTGTTTGCCAATGTTTTGACTGGGGAATTTAAAGTTTTTATTTGAAAATAACGTCATTTTTATCTAAATGTTTTCCTTTATTGCTATCAAAGGTCAGTTGAAGTTTGAGTCGGAACTCTAATTCTCTGTGTCGCCGCTGTTTCGGAGGTTAAACGAACTTTTTAATGCTGCCCAGCTGAAGGTCTTTGACCACTTAACGCTATGTTTTATGTTTGTTTATCGTTGCCAGAAGTCTATTGATGTGGGAATCGGGGCATTAGTTCTCTACGCAACTGCCGTTGCAGAGGATAAATAGAGAACACGCCGATGGATAACTCTGATTTTCGTCGATGCTTTTGTTTTATTGATCAAACTTTTACTTCACGATGTTTTTTGTTTTCGCCATCGGAACAGTGTTGATGATTGATCGAAGTACTAATATTTTCTGTTGGCGACACGACGACAACATTGAGCCTTTGGTTGCGGAACCCATTGTCTCTCCACTTTCCGCCGTTGTGGTTTTCTAGTAAACTACCTAGCCGATGTTTAGTGGTTATGAGCTCCGACCTTTAGCTTTTAGAGTTGCCAACCACCAACGTTTTTATGTTGACTACGGAGCCCTTAGTTTATATGGTTTCCACCGTTGCAGCAGCTAAGTGAACTAACCATTCGACGTATAGTTGTTCTGTTCATCGATGAGAAGTTTGTCAGCCCGATGCTTAGTTTTTTCCATCAAAGTGGATTATCTGCCCAATGCTTAGGGTTTATTGCTTCCAACTGTCGGTAGGGTTTTCCCACTGTTTTTGTTGTGCTGTTACTCTATTTTATGGGATGGCGGAGTTTTCCCATGGGTGCTAGTCGAGTCAAGGTTTTTCTGAAATGAAGAGCGCAATTTGGGGGTTTGAAGTTTCGAGTTAGTTCAGATGCGGCTTGGTTTTAGATGAAGAATCTATTCTGTTGGGATTGTGGTTTTAGTGGGACAGCGGCCTTAGAGGTTTTCGGACCCAGCTTGCAGGATTTTCTTTGCCTTATCATTTTCTTTTCATGCATTAATATTGTTTATTGTTCATGTTATAGAATGCACGTATTAGTGCAGTTTGTGTTACTTTGTTAAACGCTAGATGGTCTAAAATCTGCTATGTTCATGACAGGGTAACTACTACAAACAAGATATGTCTAAAAGTCAAAGTAGAAGGGAGGCATCAAGGAAAGAAGAGGCTGAAGCATAAATAAGCAAGATAGAAAAAGGACTAGCAGATTCGATAATAGCAGAGGCCTAGGCTTGGGAAAAGTTTATCACTGATCAAGCTGGTCTCTCGTTATAAAAGTGCTATTAAATTTTAATGAAATGTAACGTATTGTATAAATCATGAGCACCCACTAAAAGACAAAATTGTGGGATTAAACGGTTGGGGGAACCCAAAGGTCACCCGAGGGCAACCCAAAGGTTTTGTTGTTTTTGTATAAATATAGGAAAGTTAGTTGTAGAGCGGAGGACTTTTTCCCAGATAGATTTGTGAGAGTATGATGTACCTTTTCCATAAAGAAATTACAAGTTTCCTGTTGGAGAAAGCTTTGTGGAAGGTTTCAAATGCTGTGCTATGGATTTGTTGAATGTGAACTATTTCGTTTTCAACTGTTATCCATTAACTGTGAGATCGTTCTAACTCTTTGAACCTATGTTCTTGTTATGAATGCGCTCTAGTTTATTCTATGAAATTTTCACTGTGAGTAATGAATGTTGTTCATAAACAATTAGCTATCTGGTTGTTCATATATCTATAAATGTTCATGTGTTTTGAAATAAGTAACAACTATCTGTGATTTTTCTTAATGCATGTGCAAAATACATTACTCATTGATAAATGATAATCTTGCTCCATAGGGATAGGTTAGATAGTTAGTTTTAGGCTTTTCTTGCTGTGTGTGGTTTAGATGCGAGAGAGTTAAGACGAGAGGTAAGAACTTGTGCATCACATTGTGACTGCTCCTCGTATTCTCTATCAATCTACATTTTTAGATAAGCACTTGCATCTCATACTTAAATAGAAAAAACTAAAAAATACACAGTGGACCGAGCCGTAACCAATAAAACCCTTTATTTTTGTTACTTGAACTACGGTAGCCAGACCGTAAACCGGACGGATTCCCCATACCAAACAATAACGGGCTAGTTGGGAACGTTTACTAGGGAGAATCCCTAACTGTTGTTGCCTGCGATTTTCCAGGCCTCAACAGTTTTTTGGCACTAAAAGGAGGGCTGCCAGTGCATGGCTGGCCGAGGAAACTTATTTTCTTGAGATTATTCCACCGGTGATAGTTCTGAAAGTAGTTTATTTCCCAATCCAATTCCTGAAGAGAAGGGTAAAGAGCATCTGTATTATGTCGATAAAAAAGTAGTTAATGATCTAAGAAGACATACTAGGGCATATGTGAAGAAGATTGGAGGATTACCAATTATTCCTGTCTTACCCAGAAGAGAATATCGAAAGAAAGACCGTCCTATATTGGAAGACACAGTGTTGGTTGGAGATTTTGAAGAACTGGTAGAAACAACCTTACAGGAAGTTGTTCAGCCTTTGAATCAAGTGGGCCCAGATACACCTTACTGTTCACCTGTTCATACCCCTGTTCACTCACCAACTCATTCTCCACCCAGACTCATGGCAAACGTGAACGCAAATTAGCCACCCAACCCACCAAATCCACCACTTGCTTCGAGGGCTAGGTCACCTTTAAACTTGGCACCCCCTTTACATGACTTACCTCAGGCTTTTGAGAAAATGTTGCCCAAGTTTGACCCAAGTGAAAATATTTTGGTAGATGATCATTTGCAAAGCTTTTACTTGACTATAGAAGGACCAAGGGCTGGAGAACATGAAGATGTAGCCTGCAGATTATTTCCACATACCCTGAAAGGAGCAGCAGCCTCATGGTATTTTGCTCTGCCTGAAAACTCAATCCCAGACTGGGACACATTTGCAAGGATATTCAGAAGTAAATATGTAGCCCAGAAAACTCATGCAGCTCTAATGAAAGGGTTGTGTGCTTTAAAGAAAGAAAGAAAAGAAAAAGTGCATAGTTTCACCCAAAGGTTTGCTGCTTATCTTAGGAATTTTTCTGCAACTGATAAACCGTTTGATAAGGTTTTGATCGAATACTATACTTCAGCTTTAGGGCCTGACTTGGCCATGTTTGCCAAGATGCAAGTCAAACCTATGTTGTCAGAAACTTATGAAGAAGCCGAGAGAGTAGAAGCTGAAAAAGAGAGCATAGAAGATTATCCTGAGCAGTCGGGAGAAAAAACTTTTGGTAAGAAAGCCTTATTACTATCTAAGCCTAAGGAGGAGCAGTCACATGACTTTGAAGGAATGTTGAAAATGATGCAGAAACTATCTAACAGAATAATAGATTTGGAAAAGGAAAAAGAAGCTCAGAAATCTGATAAGCCTTACTATAAAAGGAGAGAGGACAACAATCAATCTAAGCCTCCTCCACATAGTCCTGCATCAATGAATTTAACTGAGGTGGGTATGGATAATTTTTGCACCTTTCATCAGCAGCCTCATTCTGAAAAAAATTGCCCTCAATGGATCAATTCAATGACATTAGTAATGAATTAGCTGTTGGACTCCAAACTAATAGAAGCTCATGATGAGGAGGAAAAGGGTAATAAATCCATAGAGAAACAAGAGGGTGATGCTCTGGTTTTATGGGACTGTGTCTCGATGTTTGATACCAAAGAAGAAGGCTATCTGAAACAGGAGGAGATATCGGAAACAAACGTGACAACAAGAAGTCAAGGTTTGATAAAAAAGGACAGATCAGTACTGCCGAAAATCAAGAGACTTCAAAAGAATGTAAAGAAAATTCAGAAGAGCACAACAACTGATAAAATACTTGAATTCAGCATTATGAGTCAAAATCCAAAGAAAATTAACATGCCCGTTAAGCGCGTCGAAGAAAAAATTGATAATGTAAAGAAGAATCTTGAAGAACATAAAATGGAATATAATATTGTGGAAGATATTAAAAGGGCTAAGGCAAATATCTCACTGTTTGAAATGTGTAATATGCCTCAACAGAAAGAAAAATTGTTAAAGGAACTTGAAGTACCAGAGAAAAAGTTTTCCACTAACAATCAACCCGAATAAGAAGAAATTGGGGAAGCAAGTGTGGGAGGTAAGTCTAAATGCAAAACCCCACCTTTTCTCCTAACTTTTGAAATTTTGAACCATAACCCGCACAACTGTTTAGTAGACTCAAAGGCATTAGTCAATGTTATGCCACTTTTAGTCTGTAAGAAGATAAATGGACAACCTAAACCATCTACTTGGTAGGTCATTCAGTTAGACAGAACAACTGTGAAGGTAATTGGGGAAATGGAGGATGTTTTGATTCGACTATCTTCAAATGAAAGGTATGTCAGTTCATCGATATTGTAGTAGAAGACATACCTGAGGCTTATGGACTTGTTTTGAGTCGGGATTGGTCAGCAAAGCTAAATGGATATTTTGCATCAGATTGGTCACATTTGTGGTTGCCTTATAAGGGAAGTCCCAATCAAATAAAAGTATTAAGAGAGCCCCATATGAAGCACAATTTTACTTAGTTGGAGAGTAAGAATGAACCAATGAATTCTGTGTTGGGAAATTACTTTATTGAGCTTGAACCGAAAAATTACAGAGCAGAAGAATCCAACAGTACACTAGACACACAGCCCGATATCCTTCGATTTTCACGGGCTGATGAATTTGACTGTAAAATAGTAGACTTAGTTTCATATGTAGTTTTTTATTCAAGTACAGTAGAAGTAGATAGTTTTTGGACACTTTTTTTTTATGGATCTAAAACTTTGGAAGGATCAGGAGCTGGCTGTGTCCTGATTGATCCAAAGAAAAATAAACATTTTCTTTCATGTAGATTAGAGTTTGAATGTACCAATAACACAGTTGAATATGAGGCAATAGTTCAGGGACTAAGAAAAGCAATTGAATTAAAAGTAGAAAATCTGAAAGTGTATGGGGATTCTGAAATAATTGTAAAGCAAATTCGAAAACAGATACATTGCATCTCACCTCATTTAAAAGCTTATCATAATGAAGTGTGCGATTTGCTGACAAATTTTTATGCATTTAATATTGTATCCATTACTAGATTTAAGAATGCAGCAACTGACTTGTTAGCTACCTCAACTGCAAGGATTGTACCTTCAAATAACAATTGTTCTATTGAATTACTTTGCAGGCCTTCGGTTCCAAACATGATTACTAATCTACAAGTTTTTTATGATGATCAACAAATCCTCGAATGTTTGACGAATGATGAGACTTTCAAAGGGGCATTTATCGATGATGAAGAACACCAAGCTGAATTAAAATTCGACAACTTTATTCCTAAAGGGGTCAGGACCTTAGAGCAGATGTTTGATTTAGACAACAAGTTCAGAAGACTAGGAAACGTCAAGACTCATAGCTCGTCTTTACAATTCGAGCTGATAAATTTAGGAACTGAAGTTGAGCCCAAATATGTGAATTTGGGGAAGTGTTGCTCCCCGGGTGAAAGAAAAAAGTTCATCAGTTTTTTCAAACAGTACAAAGATGTGTTTGCTTGGACATATGAAGAGCTTAAAACATATGAAACCAATATTATATAGCATGTCATCCCTATTAGATTTGGAGTCAAGCCTTATCAACAGCCATTGAGAAAAATGCATCCAAAACTGGAGCCTTTAATTCAGAATGAAGTGAAGAAATTATTGGATGCTAAAATTATATTCAAAGTCAGACACTCAGAATGGGTGTCAAATCTGGTACCAGTAAGGAACAAATCTGGAGAAATTAGGCTATGTGTGGATTTCAGAAACCTAAATCGCGCTTCGGATAAAGACAATTACCCAGTCCCACCCATGGAACAGATATTGCAGATGGTTTTGGGTTCTGAGTTATTTTCATTATTAGATGGATTCTCTGGCTACAATCAAGTGTTAGTAGCTGAGGAAGACATACTTAAAACTACATTCAGAACAAGGTGGGGAACTTTTGCTTACATAAGAATGCCCTTCGGACTCATAAATGCTGGAGCTACTTTCCAGAGGGCTATGGATATAGCTTTCCATGGTTTGATTGGCCATAGTGTTGTGGTATATCTCGATGATATCATGATATTTTCAAAGAAGAAAGAAGAACACACATTCCATCTAAAACAATTTTTCGAGCGTTGCCAAAAATATGGTATCTCGCTAAACCCCAAGAAGTGTGTGTTTGCAGTTATAGAAGGAAAGCTACTGGGTCACGTCATTTCTAAAAAAGGGATCTCCATAGACCCAGAAAGGATTAAGTCCATCGAACAAATCCCTTTACCCCATAACAAAAAAGGTATGCAATCATTCATGGGGATGATTAATTTTGTGCGAAGGTTTGTGCCAGATTTCGCTCAAATCATTAAACCTTTGCAGCAAATGGTAAAACAAAGTGTACAATTCAAGTGGACTGATGTAGAGAAGAATGCATTCAGTAAAATAAAGACATCTATTGTTCATGCACCATCTCCTACTTGTCCAAATTTCGAAAAAGATTTTATTTTGTACACTTTCGCGTCTGATGATTCATTGGCAGCGGTGCTTACTCAAAAGGAAGATGGGGGAGATGAGTACCCCATATCATTTATGAGCACTGGTCTGTAGGGGGCTGAATTGAATTACCCAGTTGTGGATAAACAAGCTTATGCAGTCTTCAAAGCGGTAAAACAATTCAGGCCGTACATACTTAAGAACCGGACCAAGGTAATAGTTCCACACCCAGCTGTGAGGTCTCTTTTCGTACAAAAGGAATTAGGAGAAAGAAGAGGCAACTGGGTAACAACTTTACAAGAATATGACCTCGAATTTAAACCAACATCCATAGTTAAAGGGCAAGGACTGTGCAAACTAATGGCTGAGGGTAAAAACAATGAAGAAAACGATTGGGAAAATGAAGCTGAATTACATATGATGGATGTATGTCCTCTTTTCACAGCTCCATATTCTTGGTACCGAGACCTTGTTCATTACCTTCAGGAAGGATTGTTGCCAAAACATTGGAATTCCAAACAGCGAAGAGCGTGACGCCTTAAATCAGCTGCATACCAGATCATTGATGGAATTTTATTTAGGAAGAATTATGATGGAGTCCTTCTCAGATGCTTAGAGAAAGAAGATGCAAAAAGGGTCATAACAGAATTACATGATGGGCCTGCTGGAGGTCATTTTTCAGGAGATACGACAACCCATAAGATTCTCAGAGCCGGATACTATTGGCCCACGCTGTTCAAGGATGCGCATGCCCATGTTAGAAAGTGTGATATCTGCCAGAGGTGTGGGGGAAGACAAGCCAAAGCAGTAGGGCCATTGAAGCCTGTGATGATAACAGAACCATTTGAGCAATGGGGGATTGATATCGTTGGAGAAATACAACTCAATTATTCCTTGCAGCACAAATATATTTTAACGGCAATCGACTACTTCACTAGATGGGTTGAGGCCATTCCGTTACGTAAAGTGAATGAAGATGCGGTCATGGATTTCTTGCAAGATCATACTGTGACCAGGTTTGGGGTTCCAATTTCCTCGGTTTTCGATAATGCTACTTATTTTTCTTCTATTAGATGAACTGCATTTGCTCATCAAAGAGGAATTAAGTTGCATTATTCTGCAAACTATTACCCACAAGGAAATGGTTTGGCAGAATCTACAAACAAGAATCTGATTAGGATCTTAAAAAAGACTTTGATAGAAAACTAGAGAAGTTGGCATTTAGCATTACTGAACGCTCTTTGGGATGATAGGGTCACACCCAAGAATTCCTTAGGCATGTCACCGTATACCCTTGTTTATGGAAAAGAGGCTATACTTCCTCCTAACATTATGCTACCATCTTCCATAATAGCTCAAGAGTCTAGAGGCACAGATAACGAAATCCTGCGAATTAGAATCTATAATCTTTTGAAGGCGGAAGAGTCTAGGTCCAGGGCCAAAGAACGTTTTAAGCATCAACAGGAAGTAGTGAAAAGGTGGTTTGATAAGCACAAAGCTGAAAAAAGGGAATTTGAAGTGCGAGACCTGGTTCTTAAGTGGAATCACCCGCATGATGAAAAGGGGAAACACACAAAGTTTCAACAGTTATGGGTAGGCCCTTTTTAGATTGCAACAAAACTTGGCCCCTCAACCTACAAATTGCAAGATTTATAGGGGTGGGAAGAGAACTTACCAGTTAATGGTTTAGTTCTCAAACCTTATTTTTCCTGATTTTTCTTGATTATCTTATACATAAATAAACTGATCTGGTTGTTTATTTTTTGTTGCGATTTATTTTATTTCTGTTTGTTTAGTTAGATTTTATTGTGGTTTCGATAAAAAAAGCAAACTTTTGGTTGCATGGAGAGCATCAGAGTTCTGGATTCACTAAAGTCCATGATTATAAGACTGTGTATTTGTGATTTATCTGAAAGAATTTCTTCTAGTTTAGTAGTTTTCCTAAATGGCTATGAACACATTGAAGTCCTACTTAATCCTTGAAAATTAACTTAGGATCAGAAGGTCTGGAATACTATTTAGAGGCTCCATCCATCTCACATTTAAAAATGTCCTAGGGGGTGACAACAAAAGACCCACGGAAAGGAAGCAGGGTAAACAATATATTATATAAATGATCCCATGCCAAGATTTGAAAGCCAAAAGGAAAATAAGAGTAAAATAACTCCTAAGAAAGCATTATGTATCAAAACAAAGTACTGAACCATATGAGTACAAAATTGCCAAAAGTTCTTCTCCGTCCGTGAGCTGAAAATTAAATACATCTCTCACACAAAAGGACACTATGGATAGAGAAGCCTGAATAAAAAAAAAAATTCAGAAAGAAAAGCATGCAGGAGGACTCAAAAGAAAGGACAAAAGTCCAAAAGCACAAAAAGTGCAAAATGGCATGGGAATGAGGAACAAATGAATATTTTTGTTTACCATATGTTACAATCCTGTGGTGTCCAAGCTGGAAGCGTCCCGAAGATAGAGGTAAAAAATGAAACTCATATTCCTGGCTTCGAAAGAGTTATCTTGACTTTGAAATCTTGGTTTCCACTTTCCTAAATAGGACTATCATCAATGATTAAAAGTACATATATTTTCCATTTGGGAAATCTAGACATCTAGAAGAATTCAACATGTTGGTTTTATTGTCAAACAGTCTGTTACTTAAGGAAGAAAAGAGATATGGGTTCACTAGGTAGTCGCTAATTGTTGCAGCTACAAATTTTGGACCCTCCTTTTTGATGTTATCTTGCCTAGGATTGTTTTGATTGCTGAACTTTGTTTTTTCCCTCTGCGACAACTTTGGGTTTCTTGAAGTTGAATTGAGGTCAGCTGTTTTCATGATTTTTGGAAAACTGCCTTTTGTTTGCCAATGTTTTGACTGGGGAATTTAAAGTTTTTATTTGAAAAATAACATCCTTTTGATCTAAATGTTTTCCTTTATCGCTATCAGAGGTCAGTTGAAGTTTGAGTCAGAACTCTAATTCTTTGTGCCGCCACTGTTTCAGAGGTTAAACGAACTTTTTAATGTTGCCCAGCCGAAGGTCTTTGAGCACTTAACGCTATGTTTTATGTTTGTTTATCGCTGTTGGAAGTCTATTAATGTGTGAATCGGGGCATTAGTTCTCTACGCAGCCGCCATTACGGAGGGTAAATAGAGAACGTGTCGATGGATAACTCTGATTTTCGTCGATGCTTTTGTTTTATTGATTAAACTTTTACTTCGCGATGTTTTTTGTTTTCACCATCAGAACGGTGTTGATGATTGATTGGATTACTAATCTTTTTTGTTGCCGACACGGTGGCAACATTGGGCCTTTGGTTGTGGAACTCGTTGTCTCTCCACTTTCTGCCGTTGTGGTTTTCTAGTAAACTATCTCACCGATGTTTAGTGTTTATGAGCTCCGACCTTTAGCTTTTAGAGTTGCCAATTGTTGACATTTTTATGTTGACTATGGAGCCTTTAGTCTATATGGTTTCCACCATTGCTGTAGCTGATTGAACTAACCATCCGGCGTATAGTTGTTCCGTTCGCCGATGAGAAGTTTGTTAGCTCGATGCTTAGTTTTTTTCCATCGAAGTGGATTATCTGCCCGATGCTTAGCATTTATTGCTTTCGACTGTCGGTAGGGTTTTCTCATCGTTTTTGTTGTGCTGTTACTCTATTTTATGAGATGGCGGAGTTTTCCCATGGGTGTTGGTTGAGTCAAGGTTTTTCTGAAATGAAGAGCTCAGTTTGGGGGTTTGAGGTTTCGAGTTAGTTTAGATGTGGCTTGGTTTTAGATGAAGAATTTGTTCTGTCAGGATTGTGGTTTTAGTGGGACAGTGGGCTTAGAGGTTTTCCGGACCCAGCTTGCAGGATTTTCTTTGCCTTATCATTTTCTTTTCATGCATTAATATTATTTATTGTTCATGTTACAGAATGCATGTATTAGTGCATTTTGTGTTACTTTGTTAAACGCTAGATGGTCTAAAATCTGCTATGTTCATGACAGGGTAACTACTACAAACAAGATATGTCTAAAAGTCAAAGTAGAAGGGAGGTAGCAAGGAAAGAAGAGGCTGAAGCATAAAGAAGAAAGATAGAAAAAAGGACCAGCGGATTCAATAGCAGCAAAGGCCCAGGCTTGGGAAAAGTTTATCACTGATCAAGCTATTCTCTCGTTATAAAAGTGCTATTAACTTTTAATGAAATGTAACGTATTGTATAAATCATGAGCACCCACTAAAAGACAAAATTGTGGGATTAAACGGTTGGGGGAACCCAAAGGTCACCCGAGGGGCAACCCAAAGGTTTTGTTGTTTTTGTATAAATATAGGAAAGTTAGTTGTAGAGCGGAGG